>JAQIWG010006088.1:0-13709 GCA_034695025.1 Chamaedrilus cognettii | reverse complement strand
CCCCCCCCCATCCCTGCCCCCCACCCCCCCCCCCCCGCACCTCCCCCCCCACCTCGCTAACATCCGCCACCCGAAGGGATGTTCGTTCGACAAGACCCAGCGATGTCTTATCAGTGGGAACAGCTCTCTTGGGGGGGGGGGGGAGAAGAGAGGAGAGGCGGGGAGGAGGGGGTCGGTATACCAGAATGCACGACGCGTACACAGCGAGCCGAGAGAGGGCGCTGCGGGTCACAAAGGCCAGAGGCGAAGCGACCGAGTTTAACCGCTTACAAAAGCCATTAGCGCATTCAATTGACGTCTACCTGATAAAATTACCCAACACGCTAGCCAGCCAGCCTGGGTTGAACGGAGGGGGAGCTATCGAGAGACGTGGGAGCTATTGTATACAAGCACCGAGCCTCCACCGGGCAACTAACTATGATGTTGCGCAATGTAACGTGACCGCGCTCAATGGTGGCGTTGTGTGGATGAGACAGGCTGGGTGGTTTAGGCGTCAGTAGGGGAATGGAATGAAGGAGTAGGGGGAGAGTTGCGAGATGGTGGTTAGGAGGCGGTGTTTATTTAGGCAGTGCAGTGCCACAGAGTTCAGTTGCGCAGCAGAACAGTAAGACCCTGTAGAGATGTAGCATCAAGTGTTGTAATTACATTTAGTGGCAGAATTGCGATAATATCATTTACTGCTGTATATTAATACCATCTAGATTGATGAGAATATAACGGCTTCCGCCGTAGGGTGAAATAAATTCTGAATAAATTAAAGTTCTATAACAACCAGAACGGCTTGTGATTCAAGTGTCCTCTCATAGATACGATAGATAATAGATAGTGATGATAAACTTGAGAATATGTACATCATCAGACTACGTTACAATACAACTCAATCTCACATTCATTTTTGGTAGCCAGGGTTAGTTTATCAAAGTTAGCTTTGGGCCCCAAGCACTGCTTTTAAATGCTTTAACAATATTTTCCATTCTATAAAATCAACATAAGTTATCTATTATTAGCTGCCTTCTAGCATAATTGACGCTCGGCTAATAAGTGTTACCATACGTCTACACAGGATTGTATAACTAATAAGTAATCAGATAAATCCGGTTGCAAATAGATGATTAATTAGTTGACGTAGTCGAATAGTTGACTAAACAAGTGACATACGGCTGGGCGGGGTTTTCAGATGTAATAATTATCATAAGTTGATTGGATCACAAATTACATGGCCGACGTCACTTCTGGGCCTAACTCCTAATGGACATTATTTCATTGGCTATGTACGATAGTTTGCAAGATCATTATCACAAAAATAAAACTTCAATATCATGAGGATTACCTAGCACTTACTAACTGCAGACGAGTAATGCAATCAGAAATATACTTCGTCCAGCGTTTAACATATCCCAATTATTTTACTCTACAAGTTTGGCTAAATAATTAATACGCTATTTTTGGACAACGATTATCGCTTCAAACTTTTCTGGATCAATCAGAAATCCGTTCTATCCCTCCCACTTACAGTTTCTTCTTCACTAACTCAAACACTACGCGCCACTGCATATAAATCATGATGAACTCAAGATCCATTGGACCTTCTTTCTATTTATTTCTTTGCTTCCCACCCGAGGCCAAAGATAACACACACCATGTCCAGCGAGCTACCAGCTGGCAACCAGATCCAATCAACCAGTCAAACCATTCGACCAAATGGAATATCCCTAGATTCTGGGTATTTCGGGCAAAGATATCCCTAGATGGTATACTATTTTTGAACAAGAATATACCCAGCACCAATTATAAAATGTGTAATTTATAACACTAAAATATCCCTAAATATATCTGGGTAATGTTTTAAAAACCAGATCCCTTAAACACCAAAGTATCTCCTAAATCTAGGGAAAAATAATCAGCACTGGCATCACTGGAAAGAACCAAAGTGGGGTGGGTGGGAGGATCAGCGCTGGGCTAGCTAAACTCAAACTGGCAGGTTTTTGCACAGTTCACAACACAAGCTGTGGGCTGTGTACACACACACACACACACACACACAGGGACTGCTGGCGCGACTAAACACATACCGGCAGACGGGTAGCTCTCAGCATAAATAGTGATCGAGGAATGCGATACGGACATCAAAGCAGAAAACATTAACTAGTGAGCGAGAGCAAACGTAAGATCACTTGAGCAATCGCTGTATAACTGCATATTGAATCAAAAGATATAGTCTCAAGCAGCTCTACAAAAAAACCAAAATACTAGAACACTAACACTCTAATTTTTGCAACGTTCTTTTGAAACGATGATGTATTTTAACCACTATAGAAAAGGCTGTTGAATTACATTCATATACTCATTATGATTTTATTTTTGTAGTAGGAGAAACATATGAAGTAGCATCATCTTAGGTTACAAAAAGGAATACAAAGGTTATACTTTTTAAATTATATAACTCCAGAGTGTAAAACTAAGTCTAAAAATGTGATCCATAGAGTTGAAACGCGTCCAGTTGTCCACCTAGACCAAGATTTATGTATTCCAGCTACATAAATCTGAAAAGACTATCTGGTACAGATTGAAGTCGATATCTACGAAATCTAGTAAAAGTAGCAGATCTGAAAGTGAATTAAGGCAGTTTCTTCCAAATATCAACAATCTGTCATAAAAAAATACTTTTGTAGAGGAGGGCTGTTTTAGAGATGTCTAATCTCAAATTGTGACTTCTAGTGATACTGGGTGTTTTAAGATTTAGGTGCTCATTAAGATCACACACAATATTCCATATTGCTAAAGGGGATATAGCTATTGCGGTACATCGTGAAAGATTGTCTGAAGATTCCACTGCCTTTCAAGGCACACCAAAAAACTGTGTCAACTAGCATGAAATAAAAAAAGCACGTTATTAGCAACTTCAAAAAATTCCAGCTAGCGTGGTCTACGTACCATTATTGGACTCGCTCCAGACGATCCCTTCCAGCACAACGGAAGTCCCAGGTTCGCAGGGTCCCAGGGAGTCCGGATCGGTCATCACCCCCACGTGACACGTCTCCGTCCCGACGTCCAGCCTCGCCGGACCCTCCCCCCCCTCGGCTCCCTCCCCCCCCTCCCCCTCATAGACCTGCTCCATGGCGATCTCCTTCTGTGGCAGCGAGTAAAGAGAAAATTGTTATAGCTAAAATTTATTGAAGACCTTGCAGTGAATTTCACATGAAATTTGAAAACAAAATATTATGACATAGTTGTTTACATAAATGATTACAAAAGATAGAATAATTTATTCAAATGGATCTTTCATTGGGCAATACTGTTGACGGGAACACAGCACAATGAATACACACGTAAACTAAGCCAAAAAATTAAAAGACAGCTTAAATATAAGTGACATGCATTTCTATTACTCACTAGCATAATAAAAATCAATTAAAATTAATCTATAAAGTTTTAAGCAGCAATGTAAATATCATCAATTCGACGTAGCATTCACAGACACTACTAAATACTTTGGAATTTTTCTCTGATTTAATAGGATTGATCTCTGCATTTTAGAATAATCTCAAATGTAAGTAACTCTCAACTTTAAGCAAGTGAGAAACAAGAGACAGAAATAAACAGATAAATTCTTTATCTATTCTTACTTTGAGAACTTATCAGGACTATAGGGTAGAATACTAACCAACATCGAAATACAAATTAAATACTGCCAAATTTCTTTTGCAACAGCTTTCTTCATCGATTTGTTTGCCCGTCATCAAACAACTCAATTAGCAACTAAGGTATAGCAGCAGAATTTGCCACTATGTAACAAGCTGTAGAACACTTTGTTCTAGATGTATAAAGCGATCTAAAAATTATCATCGACTTGGTCAACTAAACGGGTTTTGATGCACACAGCAGGCCTCTGTCAATATTTCTTATTTAGCTTCCCACGCTACAACTACTACGCTACGCTACTCGACGTCTTTTTATCGAAAGCAACGTCGGTTCTTTCATAAATTCAGCACGCCAGGTTTTATTGCAATCTAGTGGCGTTCTATGAGCTCTTATCGGCAGTAACTACTCGGCAGTTGGGTGGCCATTGCTAGAAGAGCTCTGCTTCTTGAGTGTGGGTAGTTTGAGGCCTCGCGATAGCGGACAGCTTAGCGAAAGGTGGATAGGCCGCGCAAGCATAAACATTAAGTGTAAAACAAGAAAGTACAAACGGCTGTTGTTTATGTTGATAGCTGTTGAGATAGACACAATTAGTGCATTGGCGCTGGGCAGGCTATTGTATGCTAAACACGCTCTGTTTTGCAAGTTGTGCTCTTCAGCAGGCCTACAATCACTGTGTTTATTATCACTGATCGTTGATTATCAAGACTGAGGATAGAGAGGCATAGTGTTATCTTTCTTACCTTACATCAGGCACATTGGTATTGCTTTTTTAGGCAAATAAAAACGTATCAAAACTTTGTGCACGGAATGGGCGCTGCGTCGTCTCATGTTACATGTTTATGTTGTTCACATTTGTTTACTTTCAATTAGCAGGTTAATAAACTTTTAGCTTTGAAGCTGATTACAAGTCAAATCAAATCCCATTATGACAAACAATCACTCAAGTTTCAACTGCATGTTGACTACGACGACAGTACAGTACGACTCTTTAGCAAGTCTGCGCAGAAGTCTGAGCTAACAAGATAAAATTGAAAAGTATGGACTGTCAGTTCACAATTGTTTAGTTCTAGCTATGAATCAAACAATGTACGTACATCAAAGACATTGAAGAACCTTGTGAGCCGAATAATATGAAAGCTAAAAGAATCAGTACGAATTATTGATGTGATATAATAAAGGGATACCGAGAGCTATGACAAATAGAGCCTAGCATACGGTTTAGTGTTTAGTATTACACCATCGTCCCTCCACAATCAGATTCAATTATGTAATGTCCTCGTTAATGTTTTCTAACGAGTTTCTCAACATTCCATTGACTCCTATCTTTAATTATTTTTAACCTCTAAGCTCACTATTTACTGCACGGGGTACTAAATACAAGCTGCAATACGTTAAACGGCAAGTAACCGTTGGGGCTCTATAATAACACCCACTGATCAGCATCTTAACCCATCATACAATTCACGCAGTTGCCTCTTTGTCACAGCGCAACAAAGCGGGTTTTACACGTTGCCTGTCGCGCGGTGGGCCATGTGCTGGCCTGTACTAATAACAAGCAGCAGCGGTAACGATTGAAACATTAGCATGCGAGGTCGCGCTAGCGGCAGCTGTGGCGAAACGACTCGACCCGCCGCCAGAGGCCTGAGACATGCATTCATTCCGATCACGCACACGCAACGTGAATCCCATTACAGCCATTATGACCCTCGTCACCCCGGGGGCTTGTAAATGATCCGGCAACTCGGGCCGACAGAGATCTAATCAAGGACTGATAACAGAGACAGTTCGCCCCGTGAGCCTCGGTGCGGCGATAGAGGGCGCTAGTGCGATATCTGGCTTTCAAAGAGCAGTAGAATGTAAACAAACAGGCGAAATGAAAGGCATTTCGGAGAGCATTGGGACGGAATAGCAGTGGAGGATCTAAGATGTGTTCTTGTGTTCTTGGAGATCAAACAACAGTATCTGATGCTAAATGTTGAACTTAAGGATGATAGTGAACAGAGGGAAGAGTACTAATGAGGCTGGAAATGTCAAACATATATTTAAAAATTGAGCTTTCAGATATTATATTGAAACTTCAACGAGTTGCAAATCTTGCATTCCTCGGTTCAGAAAACTATATTTAACTATACAACTGTAGTTAGCTGATACAATACACCGAAAACCGAATTGTTAACTCGAAAGAAAGACTACAACATTGTCTGAAGTATGAATAAGACGTTACAGTCGCCAATACAAAAGACAATGATAGTCACTTCCAGCGTTAGGTGACGACGTTGCAAGGTATGAAAGTTGCAAAATATCGCGTTTAAAATAAATGACAAAATAATACATGACGGATCTTAATGTCGAGTAATTTAATCACATCGTGTTACGAATCTTTAAATTACCACAGCACCATCACAATACGACATATTGTGTGCGACTAAGAACATTCATTCGTCACGATATATTATACACTAATAACACAGCATAATAACATTTAGACAATGATTTCATCAGTAAGAAATGTGGTTCTAATCTTTAAGGTTTAGGATCTACCACTAATTAGAAACGATGTTTAATTGTTTTCAGGTAAGCTTCTATCACTAGTCGCCTGCTACTATACAAGAATGAGCAAATCGAGAGACGTTTAATGAACGCTTAACAGTTTGGCCGGACACAGAGCTTTAAGGCACAGTTCACACTACACTGTAGGCTGTAGCGCGCCGTCTCGGCCGTTAATGCAAAGCGATCTAGTTGCGCGCTGGCAGCAATTCGCTGAAAGCGGTATAATTAATTGTGACCCACCGCCGAGCAGCCGTCTACTCGAGCCGCCCATTATCGCACCAGTTCATTGCACAACATAAAAGCACCATCAACCCCCCCCCCAGCGCCCCTTCGCCCTTTCCCCCATAACCAAGAGCAGCTCCATTCCTTCTTTCCCCTACACTCCAACTCACATCACCCCCTATCCGCTCCTTGCTACGTCCCACCCCCCACTGCCAACGCAACTCTATCCTTCTCCCTACAACACTCTACTCCCATAACCTTCAATCCGCCCCTTCCACCACCCCCACGTACCAGAGAATCTCTATCCACCCCCCCCCTACCCCCGCCCCGCCCCACACCACTCCAACACCCCCCCCCCACTCCCAACAAAATAGCCCGAAGGGTAACATAATTATCCAGCACGCCGCCGAGAAGAGCCGCGATTCCCAACAATGACCAGTGTGTGCGCTACATCCTAGTGTATCTAATTTGTGGCTGCCAGCGCTGCCAACTCTCAAACCGTTCGCTGTCTGTCAGCCGCACTGAAAACGGCTGTAAATCGCCGGGATAGCGTGTGACATCCCACACCGGTGAACGAGCGAGGCCTGTGTTATATTTACGACTGGCCTGACGGTCTGTCGGTTAGCTAAACGGAAACGGTTTCGACATGATCTTTTGCAGATGAAAATAATTTGATCGTCTATCAGCGTCGAGTGGCCGGCGTGGTTCGAGTCAGGGGAAGGCCTTGTAGCAGGAGGCTTGAGCCAGCCAGGCTGGAGGCTGCTCGAGCGCATTCACACATTTCACAAAGCAGCTGTTTGATTTGTTAAATTGTTGCCAAAAGCAGCTGCGAGATGTTAAATTGTTGCAAAAGTTGAGGCATATAAATGTATTTTTCTGAAGCTACAAGCTCAGAGAGCTAGAATACAAGTATTTTGGTGTTAAGTATTATACTGTATTTGTTTGACAAGTTATCTTGAAAATGTTAGCACAAAAGTGCAGCAGCAGGCAATAGAGTGCAAGAATATAAGCATTCGGCATTAAGCACGGTATATAATACAGTAGAAGTGTTTAAAATTGACCTACATGTATAAACAACCTAAATTACTATTCGGTTAGCATACGTTACGTTTTCGATTGGAGAAATGCGAATACAATTTAATATACAACTCCAAAAAGCCCAGAGGTTCAAGAGCCAGTATAATTCAAATGCACATTGATTTGTGGGCCGTGTAACGTTAGACACGATATTGGTTGTAAAATAACTCTGGGCATACTACCCATACACGTAGAGACTTGTGCTTAAGTAGGAACGTCCAATCACGAGGTTAACCACTCGACGGGAGATTTATTTCATTGTCAAAACATGCCCAGACTGTTGCACGCTTCTTTTCAATCCGACTACCAATCATCGCAAGACCATCGCCAGAAATTAACCTAATGCGATGCTAGAGTAGAATAGAAAGCGGTCTGTGCCACCTGAATTATTGCCAGTGGAATCACAAAGACAAGAGGCAACTTAATCCCCATCTGTTTGCGCACTAGTCTAGGCTAGCAAACAGCCCGGAGCTCGCCATAGCGCGCTAGAATGACTAAATAAGTGTGTGAAACGTAACGCATGCGTGTCATGCAGGTACAATGTTGGATTTGTAGAAACTGATTGTTATTCATTGTCAGACTATTTGAAGAATATAGTACACCGTGTTGCACAACAAGCAAGAAACAGGGGCAACGTTCTATACAAACAATGTGAAATGATACCATCTAGTTCACTGCAGAAGTTATTATTTGTTGCTTGTATTATGCCATATTGGCAGTATACTATTGTGTAGGAGTTAGATTCGATATCGACTGCTATGTTTCAGATCACTGGGCGGCTAAGTTCAGAGAACCTCGACCAGTTTTAGTTATTAAATGGAATGATACTTCAAAAACCCAGCATTCCAAACAGGTTTTTCTAAAAGCATGCATTTTTTAATGATCTCTTCTATCAATGCGTTTTAATGTGTTTATAATAGAATCTTGCGTTTACACAATATATTTGACCTTGTGCAACAAGTTATTACTTGATCACTTGCACAAGTAACCTGAACGGATTTGCGAAGGCACTTTAAAACTAATTTTATGAGAGTGATATTCTAGTGTTTGACCTCGCTTGCCTTATATTTGTTCAAAGTAATCAGTTTAATCACTCATTTTTTTACAAATATGTATTGAACTCTTATTCGCGTATTGAAGTAACGAACATGAAAACAGCACTGCTACACCGTATCAGTGCTTGTTACCGACTACAACTTTTTTCTTTTTTGTCGTCACATTTCTATCGCTAATGCTCAATATTAGATGTAGTTCAGATTAAATTTTGTGCAGTACATTTGCTTTCATGAGATACTGCATTCCGACATCCTTATGCTTATCAGCTATTATAGGTCCCTATCTAATCTTCTCATGAATCATTCAAATTTATCTATGAATTTATCAACCGCACGCTATTAAACGCACATTTGAGCTTAGTGCAAGTTCGACAACCATCATATTCATAGCGCATTTCAATTTCTTTTTTCATCAATCACTTTCAAACGGCCACAACACTCCACCTCTATCTTTAAGCCTCTCTCACCACACCGCCTCCCCTCACATTGTGGGGCAAAAAGCAATTGGATAAATCATTCATGGCGCCCCCAGAGACTCGCGGACGAGCCTGTTCCGCTCGCATTGATCAGACAGTCCACCTATCTGTCCTTTTGTCTGCCTGTCTGTCTGTTTATCTGTGTCTGTCAGTCGGCTGCCTGCAGACATTGCGGATAAAAGCTGAAAAAAACCTGATGGCTCTTGTTTTTTGTTGGAGGTTTGTTAGGGTTCTGGTTGCATTAGGGTTAGCAAGTTATGGCTAGGACTGCGTTAGGTTTAGGGGTAGGTTAGGGTTAGAGTTCGATTAGGCCTGCATCTTCACTTAGGTTGACGTGTGGTGACGTTCTATTTGTGGATCCTACGCATCTAAATATCACATACATTCCATCCTAGGATATTCTTATTCATACTACCTGGCCATTGAACATGTCCTCGTATGATCATGTCGACAGCACTGCTATCACTCTTCAGCCTACTTATATTTCCATAGTGTTGTATTTGTGTTTGTTTATGTGTGTGCTTGATGCACTTTTTGTGTAAATAAAGACACACATTAGAACAGTTCTGAGCTCACAGGTTGGTTGTTGAAGGCTAACGCAACTGCCTGCAGACAGCTAGAGCTAAGCGACTCGCGGCGCTACCGGAGAGTAAAAGGGGACAAAACCTCCCCAACTCAGAAAGTTAGCCTATCGCCAGCCCCCCACTTTGACCTCATTTAGCACCACTATCAGCACCCCCCACCCGCCCCGCTCGTGAGTTCTGTTCGGAAAGGAAAAAGGCCCCTCTGTTGCGAAAGGCTGGAACCGCCACTTAGCTAGCATCCTCAATTTTTTCCTTGTGCCCTCTTTGCCCCTCCTAAAAAATCTCTGGCGCCGCCGCTGAATCGAGTACACGGCCACCGTGGCAGCGTGATGCAAACAGTAGCGAGCGAAATGCCAAGAGAAAATAATACATCAGCGTTATGATCTGTCAGCCGGGTCCGAGGCGGCCGCTTGCTATTAGGCACAAGGCTCGCCGGCTGCTAATGTCCATTACACCGCAACGCACCGGTTACATGCACACACACAGTCGTAGAGAGTTGTGAGCGGGGAGGACAATTAGCATAGTGCAAACCAGGCGTTGCCTGGGGAGTTGCTAGAACGTAAAACAGAAAGCAAAGGAACGGGCAGGAAGGAAATTCATATCAATTGCCTGACCAGTGATAAGATGGATAGGCTACAGTGAGTCCATTTCGGACGTTTCAAAGAAGAAATACAGAGGGGGTGACAGTTGTTCATTACACCACAGCCAAAGGTCAGAACTCACAACGATAAAATGACTTAGAGAAACAAAATGGTCCACAGTTGTATAAAAACTACAATTTAAGCATAATTATTGTCTCATCGCCGAAACAAAGAGTTAAACGCAATATTCATTATTAGCAATATCCGTTGAACAGTAGCGGTGATTCAGTGTACATGTATACACCATACACGTGCTCCCTTATAAAGCAAACGAATTCGCGGCGTGGCCAAATGTTCGTGACACAGGAGTCAGAAAAAATAAACTACACAAATGTTCCAAGTGCAACATAATAGTCATCGACTAAAGTCCTAGAATTCTGGATGTTTAAAAACAAGTAGCATTGGCAACGCAGCACAGGATTAATGATCCAAACAAAATACTAATGTTCGACAGTTATCATTTCATTACATTATGCAAGATATAGGTCCATGTTACATGATTTTGATTATGAGCATTGTGCAGGACATAGAGTTGAACGGATTGGTGAACGTCAGGGCTCCGAGTGAACACACTGGAAGCTCTGTGCCAACAGTACAAACAAATCACATTCATTCCGCCCTGTGGGAATTATTTCACTGCCGCTTGAAATATAACGATTTGATAAGAAATAGACCCTGCAGAGCGCCGCACCAACCTTGACACAGTCGCTCGGTGGAGGCTTTAGCTGCATGGCCTCTGCGCGCGACATCACCTCCCGCGGCACCACCGCCTCCCCCCCACCCCCGCTAATCGACTGCAGCTGCCCGCCGCACCCCATCGCTCCTAATATCCTCGAACGAGTCTCCCCGTTCCCCGCCGTTTCACCGTCCGCAGCGACCGCCGGAGGCGTCTCCCGGCTGATCTCCACTCGGGGAGGCCTCCCCTGCTGTAGGCCTCCTCCTCCATCAATCTTGTGCGGCTTCGCGTCGCAATCACTCGCCCGGCTGGTATCCTCACCGCTTGCCGTGCCAGGTTTCTCATCCTTGTTAGGCTTCTTCCTACCCTTCCCCTTGGCCTTCGCGGCTGTCTTAGTCTTAACAGAATCGCTAGCGTCAAGCAGCGGCATGTCGAAAGAAGTTTCAGAATCTGGGATGTTGTTATCCACGTGATTTTTGTTTGTCACGCGATTGACGTTGTTGTGGTTGATAGAGGATTTCGCGGCGCCGCCGCCGCTTGCGGAGTCTTTTCGCTCCGGAGGTTGTTTTTCGAGATTTTTCCGCTTGATTTTCATTTTGAGACCGTTGTCGACGGAGGAGCGATGTTCGACCGACGGATTCATTCTAGTCCACCTCGACTCAGCTCGACGGATTCATTCTAGTCCCCCTCGACTCAGCTCGTCACGCCTGCTCGATCATCGTAGAAACTGCGCCTGCAAGGGTAAGTAAAGAAATAAGGCCTGTGCTGGGCTATAATGGGACTTATGTCAAATTGAAGCTACTTCAACATAAATAAATTTTCACTTAGCTGTTAAGTTATATCATGTTACATACGTTAGCTATATGTACTTTTTATTCACATAAAAGTGTAGTAAACAAACGCATACAACTTTAATAAATATATAAGTAAAAATCTTGAGTTGCAATAGCGGTGCAGCCCATGACCATACAAAGACAACATGTACAAAAATAATACAAATAGAAAAGTTTCGGGTCAAAATAGTTTTAAAATATGCAAATATGCACTGTCTATACCCAAGATCTTTAGGCGGAAAAGAGAAACCATAATTATTATCTTATGTACCGTAACTTACTAATTAAGGTCACATAGCTGCTATGTTACGTATGTAAAAACCTCATTATCACCTCACGCTGCAAAAACACACATTTTCTGTGCGCACCTTCGCTTGTAAATACAAAAAACATTTATAGATAAAAACCTAACCCAAATGTTGCACAACTTTATCACAACCATAGGCCTCACATTATCACCTCTAACCTAGCCTAACAGCGAACGATGGCTGATGAAGCAGATGATATCGTGCAGGAAGTCATTATACTTTGAACATTCAATAAAACGCTTGGATCTCGCGACCCACTATTTAATGCACTCTGTCTAGCGTCCATCAAATTGGACGGCGGATTTCTGCACAGATTTCATGCATCGCGTGACTAATACAAGGGCAACGCTGTAGCAGCTGTGCACGATCAACTTTACTGGTTTTAATTCGTCGATCAATAAAGTTTCAGCCTTTTATATTCCACTAGAAATAGGTCTGTATATGTTATTCTTGCAAAATATTGAACATAAACATAACGATTTTAAATGAAGCAAAGACAAAAATTGCAACCTATCACAAGTCCGCTCGCTAAAAATCAGTGTATCAGTGTTGTAGCTGAAAACCTGCGCGATAGCATGAGCAGAATTCGATGTCAATAACAGACAGAATAAACAGAATATTCTAAGTGTCTGAACCTTCGAATCCACAGTAAGCTACTGCCTACTGAGGAGAACTAACAAAGCCTGTTCACCGCTAGATACCAACAGAATTCAAGCCAGTGACACCGCCAGCCATGGGTCTACTATACCATACTACCGATGTCACAGCAGTTGCTGTGACATTTACTATACTGTCAAATAATGAATGATATTAACTGTCTCCGCAACGATGC
The DNA here is from genome assembly GCA_034695025.1 of Chamaedrilus cognettii. Classification (NCBI taxonomy): domain Eukaryota; kingdom Metazoa; phylum Annelida; class Clitellata; order Enchytraeida; family Enchytraeidae; genus Chamaedrilus; species Chamaedrilus cognettii. Next base: position 813 of record JAQIWG010006088.1, on the reverse strand, counting down.
CAAGCGTAGCAGCGAAGCCTGCCAGAAAGGCCAGTGGAAGAAATACTCAGGAATAGGGCATAGGCGCAATGGAAGGAATACTTCGTAATGCAAAACACCATTACACTGTCAGTTGTAGGCAACGAGTAATACTAGTAAATCTAGTACGCTACAGCCTAGACATTGTTATTGAAATGCGCATTGTAGCTAATAAAATGCACGGCCCTGTAGTTTGGCCCTAAGCTACAACATTGCAAATATACATCTCACAGTCTAAGCTTACCACACACAGCATACAGTTTCGGCATCATCCGATCAGTTCACTGCTCTGAACTGCAATAGACCGTTTCCGCTAAGTTATCCAAGCTATCCCTAGCAAAGCTCGCAAATTCACACCAACCCAACAGTCCACTGCAGCGCTGGATAGTCCGAAGTATTGCGCCGTGCTGCGGTAGCCTACTAAACCATACCGCAATAACCTGACGCTATCATCCACTTCCTTGCAACACAATCACGCGCTAACGTCGACCAGCCGACAGGCCTGCAGCCACGCTACAACAATATCGCAGCAGATAGCCAACAGTTCGGACGCGCTGACAGTGTTGGTCCCCTTCCCCGTTGTTCCCCCACGGCTGCAGTAGACTGCGCTGCAGCAGATCTGTACACGCTATACAAGAGACGACCCCTCTCAATTGCGCTCTTTCGCTTCACTAGATTTATGCCGAGGATGTCAGTTATGATTAATATGTGGAAGCCGACACAATTCAATATATGGGGGGGGGGGAGTATGCTCAAACAGTAACTAATGCGTGAAATTTCAGCGAAATTCACCAA
>JAQIWG010006087.1:0-13709 GCA_034695025.1 Chamaedrilus cognettii | reverse complement strand
AATTAGCATATGAATGGTCAAACGGATTGTAATGCCCGGTGAAGTCGTTTCATCATTCGTGTGGCCCACGTGGGTCATACATTTCATCATTCGTGTGGTCCACATGAATGGTGAAACGTGAATGGTGATCACCGAAAGGCTTAAGAGGCGTGAATTGAGCACAAAAATTAGTAATTTTGCTATCAAAGAAGTGAAGAAAGGCAGATGCAAGCATTGGGGGCGAAATGGAATTTGGAAGAGAGGGCGGAGGTTTGCGGGAGGGCAAATTGTCAAGGGCCGACCAGAGCTTCCGAGGCTGCTGGTTACAGGCGGATATTAATTTTCAGAAGTAGGTACGACGGGCAGCGGTTATGAGCTTTGAGACAACTTGCTGATGCAATCCTACTTTAAAATTAGGACTTAAGTATACTATATATATTTTACATAATTGCAATGCTGTGAGCGACTCACAGCAGGGGAAGTTTAGGGAAAGACAGCCTTTAAGCTAGAATGGGCATATATATGTAAAACTATGGAGGAGGGGTGTGCCAGCAGGCCGAGCCTAGGGTCAGCAAGTCTGAATGTTGTAATATAGAATAAATAGTTCACTATGGCAACAGGCCATAGGCCATGCCAAGAGAAGTATAAATGTCAAATGAATATTCAACAGGGTCTGCAAGGTCGTAGAAGGGTGAGTATAGTTGTCAGTAGCTACAGGCAGACGAGCGCTAGGTCGCTAGCCCAGAGTATATAAACCGGATGCGCGCTTGACAAAGAACCTAACCAACCCAGAACCTTTCAGCGAACCTTTTGACTTCAAAGTTTTAATCTTGCAGTGTTAAATAAAGTGATGTTGTACTCTTGCTACTCGAGTCAATTCTACCTTAGTTTAGTCCCCGCAAGAAACAAAACAAATAACGTCTCAAAACCGAATAATAAAGTCATATAGAAGACTGTTAACAAAACGTGAGCGGGCGATAATTGGGGCCGTATGCATTTATAGTTTGAGAAGACGACATGGATGTTGAAAATCGCTACAAAGTAGCTAAAAGATGTCTAAATTAGTTGACAGATGGATAAACCTAAGTTTTAGTGTCGTTTAGATAGCAGGGATGTAAATGGGGATGTTTGGAATGGCTTTGTAAAGTAAAATATTTTAAGCTAGGAAAACGTCCAGCTAGCGGCAGAAACTTTCACCTGCACTGCACAGCACACAGTTCACAACAAACCTCCACTCCTGGTCTGACACACACTGCACAGCACACAGTTCACAACATACCTCCACCCCTGGTCGGACACACAATGCACAGCACACATTTCACAACAAAACCTCAACTCCTGGTCTGACCCACACTGCACAGCACACAGTTCGCAACAAACCTCCACTCCTGATCTGACATACACTGCACAGCACACAGTTCACAACAAAATCTCCACTCCTGGTCTGACACACACTGCACAGCACACAGTACACAACAAACCTTCACTCATGGTCTGACACACACTGCACAGCACACAGTTCACAACAAACATCCACTCATGGTCGGACACACACTGCACAGCACACAGTTCACAACAAATCTCCACTTCTGGTCTGACACACACTGCACAGCACACAGTCCACAACAAACCTCCACTCATGGTCTGACACACTGCACAGCACACAGATCACAACCACATCTGAAGCTAATGACAAAAGTAACTGCAAATCACTTCAGTAATTCAGAGTTTTGAATAAATAAGAAATTAGACTGCTTGAAAGCAACTTCTCAACAAATATACCATGTAAAAAGCACAAAATACAATGTTGGTTACATGTGCTGTAAACAAACATTGGTTGATCGATTGATTTTTTTTGTCACAATAAAAACACAGATAATAATAACAAATGACTGAAATAGTGGCTCAAAGGCATCGAGTGCACCTAATAAACCGCTATTTTAAAACGCACCATATATCAACACATTTAATGTCATAAAATCAAATACGTTGAATCAATTTTAAAAGCAACGTCTAATTCGCCCATACCGTAGTAGCATTAGTCAGCAAATGTTTGTTCAAATTAAATTTTAAATTTTAAATCAAACACTTTTTTTAAACCATACTGCAGCGAGCATGAAGTAAATCGAAACAACTTCTGACCTTTTTTTCTCCAAGAAACGACCAACCAGGAGCAAGATAGTATTTCACCCACTCATGGTTGCGATGCTCTATATCAAAGAAGGTAACAGAATTGTTACTTTAAAAAAATGAATCATAGAACATTGTGCCTATTTGTTAATTTTCTATGCATTTAGCTAAAACAGCCTTGTTTGTCTTGTTTTGTAATTTTCGATATTGTGTGTAGCATAAAAAAACTATATAGTCCGGTTCTGTGCAAGAGAGCTGGGACAGAACCGCTCCCCCTTCTTTAGCCACCTTTTACGACTCGCCCGGTGAGCTCTGAGCGCCTTTTACGACTCGCCCAAGGAACTCTGAGCTGCAAGCCAATTTTTTGTTCCCCGACCTGCAGAAGAAAATAACAGCATTGCACACTTATGTGTGTTATAGATGTACTTTATATCATACATATCATACTACAAATCATATCCCCCAATTAATGGCAATAATGTCGAAATACACGCAGAACACAAGCTGCTTAACAGATAACATTTTCTGAATGAAATATTTTCGTTAAAAAAATATAATCAATATATTCAATTTACAAGTCTGATGTAGGCTATTAGGTATTAATTCCTTACCGTGGCTAGCAAATATAAGATGTGCTGCAAAGGGGCATTGGGATGCGTAAACCTCTAAATTTCCTTAATCGATCACCGCAGCTTTTGCATATATTGAAAAAAAAATCATATTTCTTATTGAGTCAAGTTTTATCCCAAATAGAGATAGTGAGTTTTTCTTACATTGCGCAATACATTATCATCATCATTTACGTTTTACGTCCACTTTTCCGTGCTAGCACAGGTTGAATGTTTCCCATGATGAGACTCCCGCATAACTCCCTATTCTTTGCTATCTCTCTCTTAATGCCTCGCTCCTTCATCGCTTTTTACTGCTTTCCTCCATGTTTTCTTTCCCCTCCCTTTCTCAACTTTTTCTCCCACATTGATATATCTACATGCTGATACCCAATCTTCCTCATTCATACGTTCAACACGTCCAAACCGTTTTCCAAACCAAACGTCCATGGACGTCCAAACCCAGTCTCCCCTTTCTCACCATGTCCGTTATACACCCCATCCGGATGAAAATTATAACACTTTAAACTTGTTATAACTGGATCTAGTCAAAAATTATCAGATCGGTCTGAAATTTCACACACAACTGTAGCTACACCAACTTGAAAAATTGTAAAGAAAGGCAAATAATTTTGACAAAATTATGGCTGTTTTAAAAAAGTACTGAAAAAGAGTTTCCACATTAGTTGTGTAAGTATTGTGCCCATACAGTCAAGTTACGACCAAGCATACCAGTCATAACAGATGTTCAAAGTGTTCTTCTTGTTCGTGCACACATGACAGAGGATGGGGACGCCACTGTTTGATTGCTTGATCCATGATTTTGTGATCAAACATCTGCCATTTTTCAAGCATACGAGTCGACGGATGATTAACGTGACAAATTCCAGTATGATAAAATGCGTTCCTCCAGTAGAGCTGTACACTCCGCACTTCCTATCTGAGGGTCTAGTGGATATAATCACGTCTTCTGTCATGTGTACGTGAACAAGAGGAACACTTTGAACATCAGTTGTGAGTTGCGACTAAATTTATGGTCTGCTTGGTCGTCACTTGACTGCAAGGGGACAATACGTATAGATAGCAACGAATGTGGAAACTTTTTTTTCGGCACTATTTTTAAAACAGCCATAATTCTGTCAAAATTACTTGCATTTCTTTAAAAATTTCCAGGTTGGTCTAGACATGGCAACAGTTGTGTGTAAAATTTCAGACCAATCTGGTAACTTCTGACCATGTTCTGACAAGTTTCAAGTGTTATCATTTTCATCCGAACACGGTGTACATACGACACTTGCCTTATTCTCCTTTCTCAGCTCTTCGCTTCGACACCTGTTCTTCAACAACACTCCACACATCCATCTCAGTGATGATCTCACCATCATTCACTCTGTACTCACTAATCTCTAGAGAACCTCCACCTTCGCTGGCCATGTCTCACTTCAATATAAAAATGTACTCTGCATACACAATTTGTAGAATTTTCCTTTCTGTTTCAACGAGACACCCATTACTGTCAAAATTGGTCCAAGTGTATTAAGTTTGCCCAGGCACTTCTCACCCTAGCCCTTCCTGCCTCCTCTGCTCCCCCTCCACAACCAATCATATCTCCCAGGTAACAGAAACTACTAATACGCTCCACGTTACACTCCTCATCAACCACAGGAAGTAGTTTAATGTAGAGTTCGCTTATCCGCTGGCAACCTCCAGCCCCGCGTTGGAGTACTCCAGAGGGACCCCGCTAATTACCATTTTGCTCCTTCTGACTTTTTGTTTCCGATTTTCTTTTGCGTGGCTTCGAGCATACGACATCCACTCCCACTAAGATGCCGGCACGAAGTATCAGCTCTTCTGGTGCGGCGTACTGCAGAAAATGCGTAGGCTTCTTCCGACCCTCTCGATCTTGACTACCGGCGAGAATATCTCGGCGAACGACTCCCTCAATGAGTTCAGAGCAAAGATGCATCAGGTTCTTCATCTGTCCTGCCATGTAGACGATCAGTTCGGCTTCACTGTCTCCGCCGGCTTGCTCGATTCTAACTTTCTTATTCACACGATCCTCCGTCTCCAAACCAGTGTCCACATCGCGTTTTCGGAACTCTTCAAACACCCTTTTCGTTTTCTCAGCTATTTCTGCTTTCGAGCTTCTATTCGAAACATTTCTTTCAACATTTTCTTTCTTATGTCGACCGGGTCGTATCTTGGGTCGTTTTCATTTATTCTACTCTTTGCGCTAACTGTTCTATTTCGCTTCCATCGATCTCTGACGCATCGTTACGATTCGTAGAAGTCGATTTGACTTCTCAAACTTTCCACAATCCACTGTCTTCACTTTCCCCCCCTCCTTATTGGTCGGCGGAACGCTACCTTGCTTCTGGTGCAGCGGCCTTCCGCCCGACTTCTTCGCCGTGCTGCTCCGCTCAGGCTTCATCAGCCCGTCCGGGTCGGCAACACACGTGCAACCACGCTGCGTGAGCGATAATCTTGAGAGCTCATCTGAACTTGTCCGAAGCAAAACTCGCAATGAAAAATTCACACCCAAACTGCAGCATGCTTCTCATCCTCTGGCTAAAGTTATACTCAGCACTGTCTACACAGTTCATACATACCGAGCACTGAAAAAGCGGATATTCTTTCAAGCTACCTTTGATCTTGCTACATTTTTTGAGAATCCACTTACTGCACTTGTTTACACAGAAATGAATTGACACCCACTCCTTTTTTGCATACTCCACATGGACATTTTCCTGAGCTCACGACTTGCCCAGAATTTTCCTTACACCTTATCACCTTAGTTTTCTTAAAGTTTACCAGAGGTCCCTTAGTTTCGAAATTTTCCTTACATATCTTTACTCTCTATATCAACAGCTCTTCCAACTCAGCAACTATCACTAAATCATCTGCATATAGAAGATCATATGGTAGGCCTTTTCAGAATTTCTTGGATGTTGCTTCCTGATGAACTATGAATAGCAATGACTATGGACTATGGAGCCCTGGTGTACTCCAACCTTCACCTCAAACAGTTTACTCTCACCTGCTTTGACTATAACTGATGTCTGTTCTCCTGCATAGGCCCTATACAGCCTTCATGACTAATATAATATACTCTTCCACAGCGAGTTTCCTTAATGCCCACCATATCACTTCATATGGGACTCTGTCAAAAGCCTTTTCTAGATTCCCAAAGCCATCCACATTCTACAATTCCCATTTCTGTTCTAAGTATCTTCTTGCAACTGCCACACTATGAATCTGTTGTACTGCGTTTTGCCTGTCTGATGCCAAAGCATATCATCTATATCCACCTTCCTCTTAATTTTTCCTTCCATAGCTCTTTCCAGCACTTATATTCCATGCTCAAGCAACTTTATCCCTTCCACAATCCACAGTCCAAAGCATCTCCTTTTCATTTATATATACTAACCATCCAACCAGTCCAGTCATCCGGTATCTTCCCTTCTCTCACAACTGCATTACATCAATCAGCCATCCACTGTATTCCTTCTCCCCTGCAGCCTTTAGCATTTCTGAAACAACGCCTCTTGGCCCCGCCGCTTTGTCCCACTTTATCTTGCCCAAGGCTGCTCTCACTTCGTCAGATGTTATCTCTTCTATCGGCCCACTAACACTGTCTCTCTCCTGCAACTCATACTTGTTCCACTCAAATTCTTCATTCAACAACCTTTAATAGTAAGCCCTCCAGACCTCCTTTATCTTCTCTCTTCCACTACAATTTTCCAATCTTCATCCTATACACATCCTCCATCAGTGTCATCCCTATTTTAATTTACCATATTCTGCATCCTAAAATCCTTTCCTTTCTTATCCTCTCTATCTAGGGTTTCCTTAATGCCACCTCAGCAACTCAGCTGAATTGCTGAGCCAGAGGTCAGGATTGTGATATTATAAGACGTTTTACAAAAAGAGTTCTGATAATTTTTGTATGACATACCCCAACAAGCTTGTAACTTCATTTGTAAGACTTCCCTAGCTCAAAATGAACAAATCGACCTAATCTGATATACCTGGTAATACTCGTATATAGCACTGTATATTCATTCTGCATTCTTATTTGTAAATGATGTCGTCATGCTATTTTTAAATTCAATATCAGCAGTCCATCTTAAATAAAACTTACCATATGAAACTTTATACAATGCATAGCAGGCATACAGAGCAGCACATATCCACACAGCAAAGTAAAGTCGAATCTCAAAACGTGGCAAAGCTGGATTCGGCAAGCACTTTTCTGGTAGTTTCTTGACTTCATCCATTATCAAAACGAAATGTCTACTCAAAATTCAGTCTGTCAGCATAAGAAAGCAAATAAATTAACATTGTTATTAAAATCATCTAGCAACCTAGAACATTTATTTCATTACTTCTAAATGTACATACATTTCAAGTTACATCCATTCATTATATTTTACATTCTGGTTCACTGAAACTCAGCATACAAATTTCTAACCATTGCAAGCAGGGTAACAAATTCTGGCTTGCAGCCCAGAGATCCCCGGGCGAGTCATGAAAGCTGACTAACGAAGAAGCTTTCTTTTGCTTGGCCCCGACGCACTGAACCTGACTGCAATAGTCTGTGTTACAACTATCAGCACATGTAGTGCACACATATGTGTATGACTAGAAACAAGGTCTTTAAATCCCAACAGCCAATCAACACGCTTCTAAATTTATGACCCGGTTCATGCACCTCAACAATAATGTTAATCCAGTATTCATCACCTTAACCCAATCTGCTCAGTAGGCCGTTTTCAAAAAAACGGATCATGTGGTCCACTTCAACTCCAACTTCAAATTCACTACTGCACTCCATCATAATGGATAATTATTTGCAGTGCATATGGTCACATTCATTTAGCTCGATTAAATTAAATTTATGGGGAGTGGCGAGCGCCATCCTGAAAGAATTTAGCAATGACTGCTCCAAAGGTTCTGGGAGAGGAAATTCCAATCCAAATAGTTCAAGGAAGAAAAAAAAATCTATGCATCAGAACAAAAAGTTCGATAATCTTAATTATTTATTTGACAATCACTTGTTGATTGTCTAATAAGATTTTTAAAATTACAAATTTCATAGGTAGTAAATTATTGTGGACTTTGTGAAACAATGCAAGATGTACATTTTTTCTTATCTGCCAATGAATTTAATGTCTGACGCATATCTGCCACATAATTATTGAATCCATATCTGTCTAGGGCAAAATGAACAGCTTTTCGTTGCACCATTCCAACTCAATTGCATAATTTGTGAGCATGAGGATGCCAGGCTGATATACAGTATTCAACGTGGGGCCTGACAAAAGCAAAATAAACGGATTCTTTTATTTCATCATTACAGTAGCTATTTTCAAATTTCTTCTCAGAAATAACCTAAACTCTGGCTCAGCAATCCAGCCGAGTTAGGGCCGGTCCTTGTTCCGGAGAAATATAGAGGGTTAGCAAAAGGAAGCAAGGGGGCATCCGGCCGTAAAAATTGCTCCAAAACACCATGATGAGACGATCATAAATAAATACAACCCTGCCACGTGCATCGAAAGTGCGTGGGCTTCGAAACAGGGGCACACCGACCGGCACAATGCTGGCCGGCGGTGAGAAATCAGCCATAGCAGAAAGAATCGATGGGGTGGTCGGGGAGATAGGAGAACAAGGGAAAGGCAGGGTTCTGGGTGGGGGAAAAAGTAGATTTGAGAATTGGCACAGTAAATGTTGGTACGATGGCAAAAAGGAGTGCGGAAGTGGCAATGATGATGAAGGACAGAAGGTGTGTTGCTTACAGGAAACAAGATTTAGGGGAGAAAGCGCAAGGACGTATGGAGGGTTTAAGTTTTTTTGACAAGGACATAAGGATGGCGTGCATGGCGTGGGGATCATGATAGCGGAGAAGTGGGTTGACAGTGTAATAGAAGTAAACAGAGTGAATGAAAGGATGATGGTTCTGCGGATGAGGGTGGGAAAGACGGTTCTAAATGTGGTATCAGTATATGCCCCATAAGTTGGGAGATCAATGGATGAAAAGGAGAAAGTTTATGCAACTCTAGGAAAACTCTTGTTTGAAAGAAGGGAAAACGAGATAGTGGCAGTGTGTGGTGACCTGAACAGACATGTTGGTGAAAAAGCTGATGGCTTTGCAAGAGTTAATGGAGGAGAGGGTTTTGGCAGTCGAAACATAGAAGGCGAGATGTTACTAGAGTTTGCTGATGCATGGAAAATGGGAGTGATGAATACGTGGTTTGACAAAGAAGACTCTAAGAAAGTATCCTATGAGTCCGGTGTATGCTGCACGGTAGTAGACTATGTGATGGTAAAACAAAGGGATCGACCAATGATAAGAGATGTGAAGGTCGTTAGGAGTGTGCCTTGCATACCACAGCACAAGCTGATGGTATGTGTGTACAATCAGGTTGAGGGCTCATGCAAAAAAGAAAACGGCCTACACCCCAAAGTGTAAAGTGTGGCGGATAAAAGAGGCAGATGTATTTATGGTCAAAGTTCAAGACAGGGAATCAAAGAGGGATAAGATTGAACAAAATGTCTAGCAGTGTGGAAAGAGATGAAGGATTGTTTGCTGGGAGTAGCGGAAGAGGTGTGTGGCAGAACGAAAGGACCACCAAGGCATGAAGACCTGATGATGGAACGATGGGTGCCAGATGGTGGTGGAAGAGAAAAACAAACTATACAGTATATGGCAGAAGTTGAAAGAAGGAGGGGATAAAGGGAAACCTGAGGAAGATAAGTTAGCATATAACAAGGAAAAGAACCAGGCTTGGAGAGTCATTGGCAAATTAAAAGAACCTGAAAGGAAAAGGTAGGGGGAAGCCCTGGATAAAGAGGATGAGAAGGGAAAAGTCTTTGGGATGGCAAGGAAGATGGTAGATATAAATAAGGATGTCACTGATGGAGGATGTATAAAGAACAAAGAAGGAAAAATTGTTGTGGAAGAGGAGAAGATAAGGGAGGTGTGAAGGGCTTGCTATGCGAAGCAGTTGAATGAGGAATTTGAGTGGAACAAGGATGAGTTACAGAAGAGACAGTGTCAGTGGGCCGATAGAACAGATAACATCTGGCAAAGTGAGAGCAGCCTTGGGCAAGATGAAGTGCGACAATGCGGCAAGGCCAACGGGCCTTGTCTCAGAAACGCTAAAGGCTGCAGGGGAGAAAGGAATACAGTGGATGACTGATCGATGTAATGCAGTTGTGTTGGTAGGGAAGATACCGAATGATTGGACTAGGAGTTGGATGGTGAGTATATATAAAAGAAAGGGAGATACATTGGACTGTGGATCGTACACTACAGAGGGATAAAGATGCATGAAAGCGTTGAAGCAAGTTATGAAAGGAAAAATTAGGAGGAAGGTGAATATTGATGATATGCAATTTGGCTTCAGACGCGCTAAATCACGATATTTTGCTTAAGAAACTTGAATACTATGGCATCCGTGGTATTGTATTGAATTGGTTTAAGCGCTATTTACACGGCAGGCGTCAATCTGTATTCCTTAATGGAGTCTTCTCTTTGGAACATTGATTCCGACATTCCAGGGCAGAATAGTCCAAAAGTAGTTCCGTTTAATGCTATAATGTTACAATGCCGATTCATTCACGGTGTGCGAACACGGTATGCGAACATCATAATCATCGACTGTCAGCGTAAGCCTAATATTGATCGCTACTAAGCAAGCACTCAGTATTGGAGGAAGGATATTCCTCTACCATATCCACCATTCATAACTCTTGTACACTTCCCAGTTTCATCATCACAGCACCTCAAACTTATGCACGAAGTCCGTATGATACAGCATTGGCCACGAAGGGGGTACCTGTAAACACGCGTGTTGGCTAGATAGTCTAACGGTCGATGGCCACCAACCACCCACTCAATATGAGCTCTACCACACACACCACTCATAACTCCTGTACACTTTCAAATGTTTTCCAAGGGTAATGTTTTATCAGATGGTTATTGGCAGCGCCGCGTTTCTTGGTTCGATCATCGGTTCGATCAGCCAGCGAGCCATTTTAATCTAAAAACCAGTGTTTTCACTGGCCGGGGAATAATCTGGAAGACTATTAATTAGACCCTCTGCCTGGTAAGATAGATGATTCTGGCAGGTCGTTTGGCTCAAGGTAAATTGTTAAATATGAACAATAATGAACGTACCAATGTGATGTTAAAAGTATGCATAAAACATGTATGCATGTATCTAAAAGCAAACCCCGGGGTTGATTTAAAGTCTTCACTACTCAAAGTAGCCTGAAACCGAAACTGCATGCGGAAAGCCGTTTCAGACAAAATAAACTACTTCCTAATGTATACGCACGCGTTTTCAGTGGCTGCTCTTTGATTTGTTAAACCTCTGACCCCAGGGGGACACTCCCCCGGTCGAGAAATCATTATTGCGGATGTGGTAGGTAATTCGTGATCATGGGGGGTAGTTTTGCAACGGTTGCAAATAAATTGATGAGGGTCAAGTGCTTCTACACTGCAACAGACTCTTAGGAATTTCGTGTCGATTTTAAATGGTCGTAGAAAGCTTCACAGTTATACTATAGATTTCACTTTCTTTCACAATTCTTTCATGGTGATTTCTGACTAGTATTGCATACACTAGACCTATATTATTTAACACTGAACATGATACTACATTATAATTTAGGCGTATACGATTAAAAATTTACAATGATGGTGATGAATTACGTTAACACAGTATGGTATTCCTATCAATAAAAGAGAAGTCCCATTGTGGCGAATGAAGTTAAATATACTTCCATATAACGTTGCATTAATAATTGATGTAATTGTTAATAGATCCCAAGTCATCCCAAGCGCCCTGACTGAGATCGTCAACGTCAAGCTTCACACAGAGTCCTGGGCGCAGGCTTCGCTCCCAGTGAAAGGTGGTTGGAAGTGAAGGGGGGGGGAGAATAGAGTGAGAGGTGCAACTGTTCTCGCGCCCATAGCCTTTCTGTCCTCCGTTCACGCATCGCCTCTGATGAAGCAGAACCTCCTCCCTGATCAGGGTCCACAGATCTCCGATTCATCATGCGACAAAGCGCTGACGCAGTGGAGGAGGCACTCTCCGGGTCGATCGACCCTATAGACTGACATAGCCTCACCCAGAGGACGTAGGAGAACGGGGTCATTTCCGCGAGAGCTGCTGCGCTGTTGAAACGCGCAGATGTTACCAACAGCTCTTGCCTCCTCGCCTCCTTCTCACCCAGGGGCGGATCCAGCCGTCATATTTTGGCCGAAAAGCATGATTTTTCCCTTCCGTGTAGAACAGTAGAACGAGCAGGGGGGTGGGGGGGTGCTGACAGAAATTTTTTCTGTGCAAGACTTGTACATACTCATTTTCCGTTTTCAGACGCTATGGGAGGGGCGAAACTGTACAGGAGCGACGACACTCTGGGGGAAAAGCGATTTCCTCTTAAACCTCCTCCATACCATTATAGATTCAAATTTCTGGAGGGGGGGGGGAATCGCCCCTTTCCGCCCCCCCACAGAGCTCTTGGAGTGCCATCGCCCCAATCGCCCCCTCTCCCCTCCCCGTGGATCCGCCCTTGTTCTCATCGTGCAATGGCTGCTGGCTGCATGCTGGGCGAACCTCGGCCATCGCGCAATGAGGAACTTCGCATTACCATCGGCCTGCGCGTGATTACCCCTTTCGCGAGGCAGGATCGGACCAAGTACCAGGGATCAGCGATCAATAGCGTCCTTGCAGCAGCTGGAAGGACGTAGCCATTCAGCGAGAGAACGCTTCTGCGGTGGTGGAAACGTTCCCCGTCGAACACTGCCTTGGCAAACTAGAGGGACAGTCATAGCGCCCAACTCCGGGGGCCCCAGCAGGGATTGACTGTAGCCAGCATCCTTGCTCGATTTTGACTGAGTTCATTGATTTGCCGCCAGCAGCAGTTTCATGTGACTCTCTACGGCTCACGTTTTTATCTCTAATCTACTGTTTATTCTTTTCCTCTACACATTCAATTCATCTTCGGGGAAAATTACTGTTGCTTTATCGAGGCCTATTGTGCAAAGGCAGATTCGGTTATAATTTGGTTTTTTATCATAAAATTCTGTGCAGTGGCGTAGTTCAAGTTCAACCGAAGGTCGGGCCAGGATAAGCAGTCTTCTGACAAGGGGGAGGGTGCAAGACAAAACAAAATCGTCACATAGCCTGTAAGTACAGCTCATGACACGAGACGAGTTGTTACCCACCTGAACTGGTAGACCTACTTTTACTTTACGGTTGGGCCACTTCAACTTATGTCAAGCAAACTTATGTCAGGCCGGGCCACTTCAAAATTTATAGGTCGGGCCAGGTAAGGCCACTAATGCTTAAAGGTAGGGCCACCTTCCCAAAGGTCGGGCCAAGGCCCGACCTCGCCAATGCATAGGACTAGACGCCCCTAATTCTGTGAATGTTTCTGGCTTGCCACATTTTTTCCTTTTTCTGTCGTACTTTCTTTTATATTGCTGTATTTTTCGTCATACTTATTTCTAGCTAGTATATTCGTCCAATTTACAACTTCACCGTTTAATTACATGTGCATGTAAGCTATGGCTAAATAAGGGCAGTCTAGCAGCCGTGGACGCCTGCCTACGGCTGCCTCAGGGAATTCGGGTCCCTCTCTGCCTGCCATTATTGCATCACGCATAGTGTCAGTTGTTGACATGCTACTGCTGTACAGTTTCTGCAGCAATGAAGATGATTTGGTCTAATATAATTATGTAAATATGATAAATCGGCTTTTAACATATTGTCAACAAATTGAGTACGGTAGTAATTTAAATAGTTCTATGTACATGTAGCCTATTTCAATTCTCTCTCTCCCTTCAGCGCTCTGCCACATGGCGGATCTTTGGTGTCCAAACCTTCCACCTTAACCGATCTTCAGCCCTCTCTTCATATCCGCATACGATTCCTTCTCAAGCAGGTCGTCTATCATTCCCGGTCCTCTCTTACCCTCTATTCT
>JAQIWG010006086.1:0-13710 GCA_034695025.1 Chamaedrilus cognettii | reverse complement strand
TGTCAGATGAAGTGTCTGGTGATGGTGTGTGTGTGTATCTGTGTGTGTGTCTGTGTGTGTGTCTGTGCGCGTGTCAGGTGGAGGGTCTGGTGATGGTGTGTATGTATCTGTGCGCGTGTCAGGTGGAGGGTCTGGTGATGGTGAACCTGGACGAGGGGTCAGTGCAGGTCAACAAGGGCATCGAGGTCCTCTCCCTGCCCAGGGGCGCCGTCATAGAGTTCAAGGACGCGCTGAGACGTCTGCTCTGTCGACTCGATCTCTGGCGACTTGACAGGTTTAGTGTGCTTCTTGCGTGTAGTCAGAATTCTGACTATATGCAAGAAGCACACTGTGTGTTATCACAGAAATGATGCGCTCTGAGAACGCACCCACAATAATAGGCCACACCCACAATGATAGGCCACGCCGGCATTGTCAAGTCATACAAGCATCTTGCATACAAAAATTTGTTAAGATTTGAAACATGCTCAGATTATTTTGACGAAATGAAGGGCTGTGTGAAGCGGAATAAAAATTGTGACTGATATAATTTTTTTTTATTTGATTGGCTGCCGCGTGATCTTGTGACTTTACATGTATTTATTTTTCATCTAATTAGTTGCAGTTCTTTTATTAATCGTCAGACTGGCTGCGACGTGATCTCATAACTTAATTTATTCATTGTCTGATTGACCGCAGCGTGACCTCGTTCAGTTATGAGGAGACGAGAGCGATGGAGCTTCGTCAGCAGCTCAAGTCAAACTTGACAATCAGCCAGATCTTCCTTGAACTCATGGCCTCACTCTTCCGGTTCGTCACTGCTCTCTGCACAGTTAATTACGCCATTCTTTTGTTGTACCGTGCTTTTATTTCTTCTTCGATTTTAGTTCTGTATTGATTTAAAACATGTTCTTTGATTCATATTCATGCATCAAAGTGATTTGATCCTTAAAATGGTATTAAATTGTTTTTAAAATTTGTTGCTATATGAGCTGTCTGATATCAAGTGATTGATTGGTTGATTTATTGATTGATTGATTGATTGATTGATTGATTGATTGCTGGTGATGCAGTGGAGTGCTGCAGCATATAGAGCCAGAGTCGCGCTTCTTCCACCGAGATCAGTTCCTGGAGAGTGTTCACATCGAGGATCGACCTTTCTATGAGAAGGTCTTTCGATTATATTATTATTAATTTTCGTTTTGTTCATTTTGTTGTAAATTTCTACTCGTTGTCTACTTTGTTTATGTAATTGAATATTCATTCAGTTGTCTGCAATTTAGACTGGATACTTTCTAGCTAGTTTTTAGAAAGTTTGGTTAGTATTGTTTTATAAATTTGTATGAAAATTTGCATGCGAACAAGAAAGATCAGTGATTTAGGTCCTAGGAAACTATTTGCATACACTTTAATTTTTTCTCGTAAAGTCAGCGGTGATTCACTAAATATACTGAGCATTGTTCCTGTGTGGCCCGTAACCAGGTGTTGCAGACGGACATGTTCAGTGCGTTCCTCAAGGACCGGTTTGACCGGCGTCAGGATGCGTGGACGGACCAGGTCAACAGGCGCAAGCTGACCCACCGCGCATCACAGTACGACATGGCTGATCACGCCAAGGGGAGGTCTGCTCTTGTTCTTGTTCTTTGCACTGAACTGTTTAGAGAGCGATGTTTTTTATTCTATCTCATTTACTTATTGTAATCTCCTTGGATAGTAGCCTACTCTAGTTTTGATTCTCGGATGCTTTTCTGACTGATTCAGTTAAACCTAGCGACACTATTGTTTGACAGTTTTTTATATCGTTAATTTCACAAGACAGATTTTTGGGATTTTTGATAGATTTAAGTGCGGTATTCGATTTTTTTGGTGACGCTTTTTTGGTAGCTTAGCGGTACAGAGATTTGAAAAATGGCTTGAAATTTTCAGAGTCGTTGGTATTGTATAGCATTTACTTACTGATTTAGATTTTCTCTTTTTTCATGTTGGATGTGTTTATATTTCGGCTAACTAGCACTTAAAGAACATTTCATCTACCTTAACTGCAGGTAAAGAATTAATTTAAAAGTGTTTAGTTGTGATTGATCTGTTGGTATTGTATTCTGCTAGCTGGGTCGATATA
Source organism: Chamaedrilus cognettii (assembly GCA_034695025.1). Lineage (NCBI taxonomy): Eukaryota > Metazoa > Annelida > Clitellata > Enchytraeida > Enchytraeidae > Chamaedrilus > Chamaedrilus cognettii. The sequence continues at coordinate 11,612 of JAQIWG010006086.1, read as the reverse complement.
TCCGCCGAGCTAGGGGAGCGAGAGTGAGTAATGACTCGTACTGTTGCATGGTGGCCTCCTCTGATTGGTTCACTGTTGGCTGTTGGATCTGTTCTCATGCTGACTTGTTGCTCAATACAGCTTTTAGCATAACCTATTTATTGGGCTTACGAACTCTAGTTTACTCTTCTAATGTAATTTATTGGTCAAAAGTTTTTCTTAATTTGTGAGATTGTCTGATCGGTATATAATTAAGTATTTCTCATCTGTTCATATGTGATTTAAGTCGATGCCGTACCTATATTTTAAACGATGCCATTTTGTGGCTTTGTTGCTCTTTCATTTAAATTGGCCTTGCCAGTTCTTTTCGTGCTGCTTTCAGTTCTCTAGAGCTTGTTACTTGCCTACGAGTTACTTGCATACAGAGCAGCAGAATGTTCTGTTACTGTTCGTATCTTGGAAGCGAGTGAATAAAATATTGCGTAGGAATTGTTTGCCTCTGCCATTTGGTACATACTGTTCCTAGTTGATTTTGATATTGTGTGTTGAGATTAAATTGTTTCCTATCTTATTTGGCAGGTATGTCACTTAGGATAATTTGAGATCATTATTATTATATAGAGTAATGGTATGAAGGTTTTTTAATGACTACTTCAGTCTGTAGAGACTGGTTGTCTGTACGTAGACGATTGAACGACGTTGATCTTTAACGGTGCATTCATCTATTTCTTGTACAAATGGTTTGCATAAGGGGCACTTTGTCATGTTTTATTGTTATAAACTACGGTAGTCAATTAGTAAAGGCTTATATCGTTGCTATAATGAGATCTAATGCCAAGTACCGGTTCTCCGATTACTGGAACCCAAACTGATAGGTTTCAAATGACTAAACTGGACCAATATATGGGGTTACAATATTCAAATGGCATATACAATGGAGATTGTGCGTGTGACATCAGGCGGTTGTCACGAGTGCTGCTGCGCAGCGCGGCATCCATGTCAAACCTCTCCAGCGCCACCCTCGGCTCCTCCGGCTACAGCACCGGTTCGAGCGCTGGCTTGCCCTGGAGCATGGCCTCGGGGCTCTACCAGTCGGCGGAGCGCGTGTGTCTGAGGCTGCCCAACTTCCTGTATGCACTGAGTCATACGTACCTCGACAGTGTGCACCAGGACGTGTCCACCGCCATCACGGTGAGTCCTACGTTATCATCACGGTGAGTCGTACGTGTCGTCACGGTGAGTCACACGTACCTGGACAGTGTGCGCCAAGAGAAGTCCACCGCCATCACGGTGAGTCCGAGGGGTGCAAGTTAGTTTTTCAATGCAAAACTGAATGAGTTGTAAGGTTGTTTCCAACATGAATTGAATCGATAGTCAAAATCTGTTTATTTTTTATTGGTCTGTGGCTTTGCGTATTTGCTTTGTAAGAGTTATTGTTTTCATATACACGGTGGCACAATTGATGTACGGTGCCTTATTAATTGCAGACCATAGGCTACCTGATTTTTTGTCTTGAATTATACGAGTTTTTCTGAATAATTATAGGCCGATATTCTCTTTTTTGTGTTTGTTTTATTTTATTTTTCTATATTGTACAAGTTTCAACAAATTAGTCTAATTTCTAGTAAAACATGCATTTGTTGGTTTGTTCATGTGTGGCTCAGACTTCCTTTGCATATTTGGAGGAGCGCAACTCCTATGTCTACCTCCGAGCTCTGCTGTCGGCTGCACGGGGAAACAAAATGGCTGCCCTCGAAGATTTCTGCAACCTTGATCACAATGGCAGCCGTCTATTTCCAGCAGAGTGGGTGTCTTGAGAGCTTGCGCGGTTTGATTCTGTTCTCTGACAATTGTTAGTCTCTCTGTGAAGGCTGATCTACATATAACTTTCATGTGATGTGTAATCATGTAGATGCGAATGATACCAAATTCATAAGAATTTTATATTGTATTTATAAGTTTGCAAGTATGTGAGTGAGCTTGTCCTTTTGGCCATTTATGTGAGTGAAATCGTCTCCTATTGGTCAGGTATGTGAGTGAGCTCGTCTCCTATTGGCTGCAGGTATGTGAGTGAGCTGATGTCACTCATGTCGGAGTCTGAGCGGTCAGAGCTGGAGTCGAGTGACCTGTACAAGAACTCCGACGCGCTCCAGAAGCTCTGCTCCGACCGGAGCGCCGAGCAGCGCAGGCGTCAGCCAATTATCACGCAGCTCAAGCAGATCCCCGAGATGCACATAGGTACATACTGATCTGAGGGGGGGGCTAGTTCAAAATCTTTTGAGGATAGTTGTGCGGCTTTTCATTATTTTCCTGACACATTGTGATGGTTGTTGCTGATAGACCTTTTGTGTTGTCAACATTCGGTTATTTCCAAAAGTAAAATACAGTGAAAAAATGCTCTATGACTAGGATTGTTATCGATGATTTATGTACTGAAATTCGTCGTTGAATTTAACGAAGGCTTTGATAGGTTGCAGTAATTACATGAGGTAATTATTGACCCAAATTAGCGTCTTGAGATACAGAATGCATAATAGCATAAGTCTCTGAGTGCGGAGAGCGTTTGGTGTTTATCTTGTTCCAATGCGACAAACACAATGGGATAAAATAAAGCAGTAGCGTCATGCCTGGAATGAAGTGGGTGCGGTGCTGCAGACCTTAAGCGCTTCATCCTGCTCTTGTTGATGTTTGTCTTTGCCTCAATGCGAATCATACAATCGGATTAAATAGGTCGTAGCGTTACGCCTGGAATGGATTGTTGGTGCGGTGCTGCAGACCTGGAGCGCTTCGTCCAGCTCGTGTCGATGCTCGACATAACGCAGCACGTCGCTTCCATCCACCGACTCTTTGCCGCTCTCACCACCGACAGGGCCACCGGTGAGGGGGGGGCACAGCCATTCATATTGTGCAGATTATCTGTATCTGATTCAAAATTTTCACTGGCAGTATAGCCTGAAGTATTTTTTGCGTTTCATTGGAGCTTTGTCTTGACAGTTGACGCGACTGTTGTTTTGTAGTGGTGCATCCTGTGTTTATAGTTTATCGTTAGTGATGGACCCGAGGTTTATTGTTTATCATAATTGGTGGACCCATCGTTTATTGTTTGTATATCGCCAGTGGTGGACCCGACGACCTTTGAGGAGCTGTACAAGAGCTGGAAAGAGGGAGAGGGGGAGGTGACTCGCTGCAGTAATCTGATGGAGTCAGCGGACCGTGACGAGGTCGTGCGCGTCTCAGAGGTCATCCGCTGCACTGCCGGCACCGGGCGCATCGTCCTCACTCACACCAGGTCTGCACTCTTCCCGCTCTATTTCTGGTCTACTTCTTTATTATTTTTGTGAATAATTTCAGCGCGGTTTCAGTGTGGTTTCAGTGTAGTTCGTGAGCGGGAAATGTGACCACAAAATACGCGTGTGTTTGCTGCAGTTTGTGTTGCTGTAGTTGTCTTTATTTTCATTTTTATTATTCTTTATTTTGAGTTTTGATTAATTTTGTAATTCTTTTTTTGGATTTGTATCTGTTGGCAATCATCATCCAGTTTGACAGTTAGTGATCGCAGTCTTGTGTTTGATCATACATCACCTATTTCTTCTTTCTGATTGAATTCGCATAGCTCGAGTTACTGTTTTGATTACTACAGTCTAAGGGTGGATTCTATAGACGTACCTCGACTTCTACCTTTAAAATTTTCAAATAAATTTATAATTTTTTAAAATGGCAGTTATATGCTGCTGTTAAATTGTCTTTCTAGATCAAGGTAGGAGTCGAGGTAGGAGTTGAGGTACGTCTATAGAATCCACTCTAAGCTAGCGTTTCTTGTCTAGTTTGAGAAGCGCAGTGTGCCGCCTGGACATATCTTGGCATGTTGTATCGCCTACGTGGGTCTTGCATGCAGGTTACTGTATGTACCGGAGGGGTCTGTGAGGCCGGGCGCGGCCATTCTCCTCTCTGACATTGCCTCCATAGAGAAGGTTGTGCAGCGGTCCTTCTTCAAGCAGAGCTTCGCGTTGAGGGTCAACACTAAAGGTCGTTTTGAAACATTTCCTGGTCTATGTTGATTCACTTTTAGTTTATGTTGCACCTTGTGTTTTGTGCGTTTAGTCATACAATAAAAATAGTATTTTGGTGCATACTGAAGATGCAACAAATACAGTTTGTTGCATCGGAATTGTATTTAGCAGTAGACTGAAAGTGCCGCAATTGTATTTGTTGGATAAAATGTGAGAAATTTGGTTGTTTTTGGTACCGCTTCAGGTGAGAGTGGGCGCCACCTGACGTTGCACCTGCGCGACGAGCTGCTCGCTTGGTTCCTGTTCTTGCACGAGATGCGCGCCGGCAGGGCGCAGTCCGATGCACTCGGCGACCCCAACATCGCGCACCTCGCGGCTCTCAACGTCCAGCTGGTGGACGCCTTCATCCGCAGGTCTGCTCCTTACTCCGGGAATACTGTTTCCTGGTGCTTCCGTGCACGGAAGCACATGAAAACAGCATTCTCGCACCTCTTATCAATTGTTGTTCCTGCAACTTATTTGTTTATAGTAAAAGTATCACATTTTTTATTAATAGTTTTTACACAGGTCTCATAGTTTAAATAGTGCTGTACTCATACCTTTAATCAAGAAAATTATTTATTGTCCTTTCTATGCAGCATGTATAGTTGTATAATGTATACAATACCTGTCTAAAAACTATTAATAAAATATGCAGTACTTTTGCTATTGACCAAAAGGTTGCAGGATATTAGTTTTGTGTGTTCTAATTGCCTGGTTAACAACTCTATCAACAATTGAACGATGCATAGCTGCTGACTCCTATTCGCATTAATTATGATATTTGCGTGTATTTGTACACGGGTGCAGTGGCGAGATTGAGTCCTGCTCGCACCATGCCGAGGTTCAAGAGCGCGCCTCCTCGCTCTGCTACTTCATGTCGCTCAAGTCCGACGAATACGCCTCCCTGCCCCCCGGCAGCGAGCGCGGTCTGCTGCGCCGCCTCGACCCCAGCGCGGGGTCGTTTAACAAGATGGCCGTTGAGAGCATTCTTTACACTCAGCCCAGTCAGTCATGCGACGACCATTTTGTGTTGTTTGCATTGTGGAGGCTGTTTGTTCTGGGCTTTATGCTGCTGTGTACTACTTGTATATATGGGATGCATACAGAGGCCTAATAGGGCAGGGCGCATGAAAAATTAAATTAATATAGTCCAATCTACTGAAATATCAATGACCTTATATTAATCTTCTTAAATAAATAAGAGTCGGTCTATGCGTGTACATTAAAAGAGTCCAATTCTTTTTGGTTTCAATCTTCTCTTACTAGAAACTGGCGCTATCTGCTCTGTAGGCTTACTCACATTGCTGTGTGTGACGTCACAGGGAGCAGCAGGGAGGGGGGAGAGGTGGTTCCGGCGCGCCTCTGGTGTGGCCTGTCCAGTGGGCAGATAGTCGTCTACCAGGCGGAGACCTGGCTGCTGGAGTTGCAGCTCAACCCAGCGAGCAAGCGAGTGGTGAGCAAACAATTAGGGCTGTTGTGGTAAACCTACACCGTGACTGAACTAACAGTTGTGATGGAGACCCGCGTGACATCGGTGAAAGATTGTCTGTGGTAGTGGTATGGCGGCACAGACTAACTAACTGCATTTATATTGGTTCTTTGAATCAGGGTAATTCCCGCTGATTTTAGTAATCAATGGTAGCTCGGGTCTTTGAATAGCCACTGGACTAAATGGCTCTCTGCATGACTTGCATCCTTGTGGGATCTATATGTGAAGGGCACGGCTTGCATCTTTGTTGGGTTCACGAGTGGAAGGGTTGACTTATATCACGGTTGGTGTGTGAAGGGGTGTTTGCTGGAAGTGACCCCCCAGCACGTGTGGGCGGGGTCGTTTGACAAGCACATCTACATCCTCAGCAACCAATCAGAGCTGAGCGTTGAGTCGGTGCTCGGCGAGCATCGGGACATGGTCGTCGACCTCGCACTTTCCCCCGACTCCAGGTCTGATCGCACTTTGACCTTCAACCTCTAGCTTGAACTGTGAACTTATGTTTTCTGCTAGCCAAAGGTCTATAAAAGCTCTTAATGTCAATGCTATATGCTACTTGTCTTGCTGTGTATATGTCGCGCCCTGTGAGCGAGGATTGCCCGTTGCATGAGAAGCAGTAAACCCTTGGACAGGCCTTATTCTGAGAGCCTTTCTCTAAATAATCATAGATAATCTTGTATACAGGAATGTGGGCAGTGACAAGTCAAGTTCTTTCTACTATAAAGTCTATGTGGCTGATATGTGGCAGGCTAGTGTACTCGGCAGGGGTGGACGGCCTGATCCTCGTGTGGGAGGCCCGCAACCATGTTCTCATAAGGACCATACTCTGTCCCTCGGCCAAGGTCCTACGCAGCATCTTCATCTACGACAACAAGCTCTGGCTCTGTACGCAGCCCTGTCGTTAATTCATTCTTTCTCGCATGAAACACTTTGATCATTTTCCCCCGATCAGGCTGACAGATCTATTTCAGCCTTTCCTCTAGTTTAGATTTCCTTCTGTTACTGAACGGCGATGGCTCGTTTAGTAATAAATAATTAGCTGTGACGAGGGGAGATTCCCGACGATCTCTTCGGATGCTGAAACAGGCTTTAAACCCAGTTTAATCAACGTCAATGATAAAGCAGATTTTAGTTTGTTTGTCGGATTTGGAAATATATTTAATCAAATCTTTTGCGTTATTTGTCAACGGTACCTGGCATTTAAAACAGAGATTCCATGTTCTGAGCTGAGTGTTTTGATGCAGTTTTATTATGTTTGTTATTGTGATATATTCATTGCTTGCATATGTTGTCATGTTCTTGCGCCAGGTTGTCGCAGTACGCTATTGGTCGCGGCCCTCGATGGAACCGTCATGAGTCGCGTGACGTTCAGAGATGATCAGAACAAACCGGCGCAGATTGAGTGCTGCCTCATCACGCCCTCCAACCAGGTCTCTGTGAATGGAGCTACTTACTGCCTTCTTATAAACCACTGAATCAGTTGTAGGGTTTTCTAAGCGCAGTAATGCAGTGACCTTGTGCTATATTTTAAAAGTTAGAACTATGCTACGAGTAATTTACTCTAGTTTTTATAGATTTTATTAGTTTTGAGTTATCAGTTGGTCTCTATGTGTCTTTGGATGGGTTTACTCTGACTTGACCTAGTTCTAGTAATAATAAAAAGAAATAGTGGGTTTAGAGTCTGTTTTTGTGTCCAGGAATTTCATTGGGGACCTGTTTATAAGTAAATAGTTAAGGTTAGTAATATTGTAGTTATTGTCAAATTTTCAGCGAATTGACAGAGTATTTGGTTGATGTTGTAAGTGGTTGGTTCTGCTGCGTATCGGTGCAGCTGTGGGTGGGTCTGCGTCGGCCTGGCCTCGTGAAAGTCCTCGACGCCGCGACCCTTGCTCTGGTAACCACACTGACCGTGTCCAAGAAGGGAATCAGCACCTTGCTCGTCGTCGGCGACAAGGTTCCATTCTCACGTTACTCATTTAATGTGTCGAATAACTTTACATTCTATGAAAACTGTATTTTAAAATAGATGCATAAATAGGTGAAGAATTTTCTTGTTCTTGAATGCCTTTGAATTTGTCTAGAAGCTAGTCACAATGCGATGGACTAGCTGAATATTAGCAGCCAATTACATTTGCATTGTGCAGTGTTAACGTTAGTGGTTCTGGTAATCATAATAGTTTTTTATTTTAATTTTAAGTTTTTCTTGAATTGTCTGGCTGAAATTCATAAAAATTGTTTTGCACACATGCTGCTTCAGCAATTGAATCAATAGTGAATTGAATCAACCATGAATAAGCGCAAAATAACGGTATCCTAGTTCACATTGTTGGTCAATGTAAATTTAAGCGTTCCGGCCACGCCGTTAATTACTGTTGTTAGCCACGAGTGTGCCCGGGTCCAGGTGTGGGTGGCAGCCAAGGACCACATCATCCACGCAGTAGCCGGGTCCGGCTCAGCCGGGTCTGGTCTGGCCGGACCTGGTCTGGTCGGTGCAGGTGCAGGGGCCAGGTGCGGCCTGGAGGTGGAGGCGCAGTGCTGCGCGCACAACGACCGCGTGCTGGCCATGCGGGCCGTGCAGGGGACGTACGTGCTGACGGGGGCCGGGTCTGGCGACGGGCGTATTGCCGTCTGGGCCTGGCCCCCCGACTGAACCTTTTTCTTCTTTTTCATCGTTTTAGGATGCAGTATTTAAAGAATCTTTGTCCTTGTTTTTTTTTTTTGGACGCAGTATAGAGCTACAAGAATCTTGATTCTTTTTTTTGTTATAGGATGCGGTAAAAAACTAAGAATCTTTGTCCTCATTTTTCATGTTTTATGATGAGGTTTAGAACTAAGTGAATCTTTTTCATTAATAGTTTTTTCTTTGTTCAAAACACGGTAAACTAGACTGCTAGAAGCTTGGTGTTTTTTTACTGGTCAATGCTGATCAGTCCGCCCCACAAGTAATGTCAATTCGTGGGACAGTACACTGTGGGTCTTGTGGTCATTTGCACCAGGCTTCAGCCGATTTCTTGCACCAGGCTTCAGCCGATTTCTAAGTCACTCGTTGTTGAAAACAACTATTAAGATAATCATTGCATTATCTTCAGCCCTTTCCATCGAGTATGTTGTTTATATCTTCAGCAGCCTCGCTACGATGACAACGTTAACTTGTGCCAGAGTGTCTGATGGAGTTCTTGTTAGTAGTTGCGTATATACATTGCATTGCATAGTGGATAGTTGTGTTCCTGTCTAGTCAATAATGCAGTGTCTCCTTGTAGTTGTAATGCTACAATATCCTTGCTATTGATATGAGTCTGCTGCTGGCTTCTGACTTTGATAACGTGATTGGTGGGTAGCATGTCGGTACTAGACGGACACCAGTGTGAATTTTTGGTTTCTTGTGAAGTTGACAAGTTAATAAAATGTCATTAAATTTAATCTCCGCAATTTAGATATCTAAGATTTTAATCTTTAATCGCATATTATTTATGTTGCTGTCTTAATTTTTGGGTTTAATGTTGAACCATATATACTGTGTTGTTTGTGTTATCTGATGCTTTGTTTTATGCAGCGAATATGTCTGTCGTTTGTGGTCTTGTAACGTGTGGCCAGCACAGTGACCGTGTCTAATGTCTAGTACAGCGAGATACTTCGCTTCCTGTTTGTTCCACCGTAACTCTGTAGTCTGTACTGGATTGTAGGTTATAATACTACGTTCACGTAGTAAGGCTACATGAACGTAGTATTATAGTTCTCGTATTGATGAAGCATTTTTTTATAATAGATGTGACATATTCGTTTTTGTGTAGTTTACAATACGTGACAAAGTATGTTGACCATTAGCTCTTCCATTGTAGATGTAAAGATTTTAATCAAGTAACTTGGCGATGAGATTTTTTTGCTGATATATAATTATATAAATATATTTCCAGCAATATCCGTTGTTAATGATGCAAAATAATTGACTGTCGCCGTTGATCGCTGTGTGATCGCTAATATTTCATGTTGTGTGGTTTCTTGGCTTGTAAGCTGTCCGTATGCGCAACATAAACATCTGTTATGATTTCCACTGTATGTGCAGATTCAAAATATATTCTGATGGCATCGATTCCAGTTTTATTCGTTGACGTATCCTACCTCATTAAATCTGTTCTTTCTTAATGATTTAAGCTTCGTCAAAGTGCCTTTTTAAGTGTCTCACATTGTTACTGTTAGTCTGACTGTTGCGGTATTGTTTAACGCTAATGATAACTTTATTGCTGATTGTTTCAAGTGCTTGATAGATGCAGATTAGCAACGAGGCGGATTCCTAAGACTGGATTCTATAGACGTTTCTCAACTCCTACCTCGACTCCTACCTAGACCTAGAAAGACAATTTAACTGCAGCCCATAACTGCTGTTCGAAAAAACTATAAATTATTTCAAAATTTTAAAGGCACAAATTTATTTCCATAAGAAATCACTATAATTTAAAATCAGTGAAAACAGAAAATCATTTTCCTTTAAATCTATGACGTCACGTTAATTTAACGACCTGGTATATTAATTCAAATGGACTAAGCAAAAAGCTTTTTTTGAATGGCAGTTATGGGCTGCTGTTAAATTGTCTTTCTGGTCAAGGTAGGAGTTGAGGTACGTCTATAGAATCCACTCTAAATCAAGCTATGACAACAATTATTATCAGTGATAATGTTCGCCTGTAATGTGCAAATAACGCTAAATTATAGCCACATTTTTTGTCATTAAGTGTTTTTGTATTGTGGATAAATTTTGAAAATTGTTAGTGCTGTTAAAGATGAAATAACGTCCGTCTCAATAAATTTAGCTACTGCTTGTGTATATTTGGATATATTTCTATCCATGTTTGATCGCAATGGTATTGTTCTGTATGCAGATTGCAGGCTTTTAAGATGCTAAACTTGAAGCCTTAATATGTTTTGGTTCGCCGATGAATGTAACATCACTGTCTTGTTCTTTTTATGATGTAGATGGCCCAGGTCAATGAGTTCTATTTATTAACATTCCTCTCTTAAGGTAATCACTCCCCTAATTTGCATGACTGGAGGAGGGAAAAAAAATGTGACCAGAAAATAAATATTTAAAGCAAGTTTTTAAGTGGATGGCAAGTCTTATTTTAGATGCAATCGTACATTGTGTCATGATAATGATAAATATGCAGAATTACTTGCATTCGCCTCATATTTATTTGTGGAAGAAATTTTGAGCAATGTAATTATTGTGATCTCGCTCTTTTCTGAAAATGCTTAGAAAAGTTGCAATATATTTTTGATTAAAAAAATCCAATGCGGATTGTAAGCAAGTCTTTTATGACGTTTCTTGATTAAGATATTAGTTCATGGTGCATGGTTTAATTTAAAGCAATGATAATGAAAACGTATACTTTTGATGAGTTTAGGCTAATTTTATATATTTTCAATTTATATCGTTATGAAGTTATAACTGTGACTGTATTATGTAGGAGTTTAGAATACGATCTGATGTTTAGTGCTGCACTTGTTTGATTGCCTATCGCGTTCCCCAAGTTATTTCATCGAGTACCGAGCTTCGTCAATTTTGATGGACATTCTGGTTATTTTGCAAATAGCTTTTGAAATCAAATTTAATATGAGCTTCTGAGAATATAATTATTCAGAAAAATGAATATCTCGCGTTATCTTTATTTTAGTTAAATGTTGTTTATTTTTATTTGAAGAATAAATTACTGAAGCATTGGCATTTAAAGCATTCCAGCTGTCACGACCATTTCAACTGCAGCACAGACATCACAGTTAGTAATAAATCATACTGTTTTCTTTTAAATGCTCAATGTGAAAAATTTACATTTAATATGTACGCCTGAATAATTATTTGTATAGTTGAGGCAAAACTCAATAGCCTTCCATTCAAAAACCTACGACATTTAAATATTATATAGGGCAAGACATACTAATAACATCCGGCATACTAAACAATATCAATTTGTAATTATAGGATATACAATTGCAAGTTTAGCATGCGACATGAACTTAATGAACACGAGCATTTTTTATTAAGTTACTGCTTGCTCATCAGAACTGAACTGTACAGTTCAGTTCTGATGAGCAAGCAG
>JAQIWG010006085.1:0-13715 GCA_034695025.1 Chamaedrilus cognettii | reverse complement strand
ATTATCACCACTTCATACATATCCATTTTTCAACAAAAAACAAGGTTTACACGTGTTTTAATTACCGTATCAAAGAAGGAAGGCTTGAAAATAATTATCTACAATATGACTGAAGATACCTTAAAACCAATGCAAGAGGGGCTTAATCCCCTAAATCCTAACCTTATACCTTAATTTTAAAGCTTTAATGACTTGACTTAAATTTAACTGGGGATGGGGGCGTGGAACTCTCTAAGCCCCCCAAACCGCTTCTGTTCCTGCTCGCTAGAACCGCACTGGCTCTGCGGCTCTCGTCGATTTAGGCCCCGGACACTTGTCGACTCTCGTTGTTTTCGTTGCCGATAAATAAAGCGTGGTCCGGAAGACGGCGATGAGGGGCCCGATAGGATGTTTTATCTGAGTGACGCGAGGGAGAACAGCTGGCGGGTGATAGGACATTGAGAGCACTCAACGCACATGCGACCTGGCGCACCCGGTCCGACTGGGGAATGGAGAGACTGGTGCAGAGCTAGATCAATTTATTGAATCGCAGTCCCGCGAACAATTGGATCGGACAAGTTCTGTTCGAGCTACACAACTAGATTAACCCAAATCTAAAGCGTGATAACATTCGTTAATATTGTTCAGATTGATTCCTTTGACGTATTTGTAAAATTAAATAAGCAAAGTTCATTCTAAATGTTCTCGAACATTCGCACTGTACATGCAGGGTAAAGCTGCCAAGTGCTTGAATTGCGATCACCGGAGGCGTTGCTCTGTTTTGAAATATGGGAGGAGGTCACAACAGCCGAAAGCCACGATCAAGAGATACTAACACAGCCCAAGTTTATGACAGACGAGAAGTAGTCTTGTTAAATAAAATAAATATTGCAGTACTATGGGCCTCTAGGATGTCATAGAGTTTGCTGTTACAGGGGCTCTTAGTCCCTTCTTTGACGGTCTGGTAACTTTTCACAAATTGTTTGATTGTGATTGGACATTATCTTAACTGCTTCATCGAAGTGATACAAACAAATGAAAAAAGTGGGGGTATTGACAACTGTATACACAGCTTTCAGTCACAAACACATCAACGTTTCACACACACTGTGCATCTCGAGTGGATCGATGATGCAAATAAAGACAAGTTTCTGGTACCCTTGTTCTTTGTGGCGGTATAGTTAGCGAGGGTAGGCCCACAGGGGGGCTGGCTCTCTAGGTGGGCGCGCTAGCAATGCAATTTCACATAGGCTAGTAATTTTAGACGGTTGTAAGATGCAGAGAAACGCCAACGAGCGCAAAAATGTTTCTGTTTGAGCAGTTATTTTTGACGGCCACGACAAGCATTTATTTTGACACAGAATGTTGACGGCTGGAAAAGATAGTACAAGCAATTTTGGCATGTATGAAGTAACGTTTGAAAAAAGTTCCGTTACTGGACCGTTAGTACACCCCTCTCCCACCCCCCCCCTCTCCCGCTTGCGAATATCACCGAGGAAGGGTTGAATTTTCACATTGGGGCGTCATTATTAAACTTCGCTCCTTGCTGAATTTTTGGGGGATGTCGCTGTAGATCAGAGAAGTGACTTTCTCAGAAATCTGCCAGTTCTATAAGTATAGTAGATAGTAGGCCTAAAGAGTCACACGGTATTCTTGACCGCGGTATTTACCACGGTAGTACCGCGGTAGGGACAAAATCTGAAAATTCTGCGGAAATACCGCGATTGTGGAGAACAACGTGATGGGGCCAGATGGGGATCGGCGGCAGTGCATGGATCTCTGCTACCGCAGCGATCAGCTTTTAAAAATCACTTACCCGTTCTATACTGATTAACAAGATTATAAACCTGCAATATAGATAATCAAGGAGGGCTATCAAGGAGGGCGTGCCTAACTTAACGTTAATATCTAAGGGATTGGCCAAAGAAATGATCTTGATAATAAAGGCCATTCAAATGTAACTTGCTTCATGCTCAATTTGGTTTAAAAAAATCTAGACCGTCTAATTGCGAGGATGGGTGGGGATTGGGATAACTTTTGCGAGGTTAGTGCGGGGATGGGGACAGCTTTATGCCATTCTGCGGTAATGAGAATGGGGTTGAAGACTGCGGGGATGGGGTGGGGATGGAAACAAAGGGGCAATGCGGGGTGGGGATGAAGACAAAAATGTTTTGTTCCCGTGTAGGCTAAACCGAACTGCTTTACTGCACTACTGTTGAACTATTAATTAGCCTACATGTACACGACATTTTCTAGGCCAACGAACTGCATGCAGGCTAGTCGAACAGAGAACGTCGCATGATTGTTAGATGGCTCCAGATCCGTAGGTTATTAGTGCTGTCACAAACTTTTTTTGAAAGGAGCACCTTGCAAAGTTGTCGTTTGTAAGGAACATGAATCTTTGTGATAAAAAATCACTAGCACAAATAAAACATTATCGGATGAAAAGGCACACGCCATAAAACGTACAAACAGCATTTTCTTAACTTTTTGGAGAAATATCACAGATTTAAAAGGCCTGTAAAAAAAAATTCAATTTATTTTCTCATCCGCAAAGACATGACATTTTTCTTTTCCAGAAGAAGTTCAGAAGTCGCAAGCGGTGATTACGGGGAATAGGATTGGCAGACGTCCCTTATTTTAAGGGTCGTCCCATATTTGAGGCAATTTGTCCCGTGTTCCTTATGAAGGGACGTTAATGATAATTAAGATATAATTAAGTGACGCCAATTTTCCCTGATTTGGGCCATGGCCTACATTTGCATCATGATTCTGACTACAACAAAGCTGTAATATTTTTGAAAGATTAGATCTGTGAAGTTCTAAATAATATTTATTACCTTATTCCTGGACGCAACATTTTTCATATTTGACTTAAGTCCTGTGAAAATCGTGCGTAAATCTCTGAACGAAGTTTTGCTACACTAAATGTTGTTTATATACATATATACATACAGTATATACATATACATATATACATATATATATATATATATATTTATATATAGCCTGGTGTATATGGGCTCGAGCCTGGATGGAGCCGCCGAGGGTGCGGATCTTAGAGGGAGTATTGTACTTCACGGCAATGCCACCATCAAAGTAGCGTTGCCATGGCAAGGACCCTTGATCAACGAAATTTGGGTTCCAAATGTGTTGCCATTTCATCGACCTCCGACATAGCAGATAGCTTTGCATCTTTGCGTTTCTGAAATTCAATTGAGCTATCTGTGGTTTCGATCAAAGGGCCGGTGTAGCACAAATTTGTGTGCGAAAGAAGCAGAAAGTTATAGTGTACGCCGTTACTGTACCAGTAACCAGTAACGCACGTAGGGTGTTAGCTCACCACGCTAGGGGCGTTTCAGCAGAACATACGTCCGCACGCGTGACTAGCACGCGTTTTATCTGACTGTGCAACCAAGCTGCACGAGTGACAGATGCCTCAACATATATTTAAAGCCCGCTCTGGTCGTTTGTTGGACGAACCCACACAATTCCATGTAATCATATTGAAATTGATCTCATCGGATGCCAGCCGATCAAGTAAAAGCTTATTAGGTTTTTTCCTAATGATATTAAAATGTTCTTATCGCTCGCCCAGGGTGCGTGGTGGACCTGCTAGCGTGGGGCTTTTGACGACGCATGGTTCGCCGGAACATCACGATAGGCGGCGTGACTGTCGTCACGACGGTACCCACACAGCCCCACGGGTAGCTCAGCTGGCCATGGGCAGTCTACCTGCCCGTGCTCGACTACGAGACGTGCTCGGCGCAGAGCCTCGCGCCCTTCGTCGACGTCAGTTCGAGTGCGTCGAACACAGACAGCACGCCGCTCATCGACCTCCTGCAGGCGATGCCCGCGGGGGTCATCGTTGTCGGGTTGACGAGCAACAACAAATATCAATACCTGCAGATGGTAAGTCGAAATGAAATGGATTTTCGCTTGAATATATTGCCACTTTCAAAAATAGGGACGCTTAAAAACTTCCATCAGGTACGTCCATGACCGCAATATAAAGTCCGGCGTAAGGAAGGTTTAGCGAGACAAAAAAGTTGTTTTAAGTGCATGTACGGACTTCAACGTTGTTGAACGGCATCCTTCAAATGAGCCTGAGCTACGTAATAATGTCTTCACATTCATCAATTCTTAAATATATGTACAGTAGCCAAAAAAAGCTAAACAGCTCACTTGTGAGGGATCATCTATTTATTACGTCACCACTGCAGTGGGAGGGGGGGGAGGGATCGGAGGTCTGGTGACACTTGGTGACGGGGGGGGGGTCCGCGGCAGTGGTGACGTTACCAGTGTTTTTTCATTTTAAATTTTAAATCATACTGACTTTTCTCCAGAAATAAAATTTGTGGTAAAAAATTGACTTCAGAATGAAATGTAATGAATTTCAGAATTATGAGCACGTTTCTTACGCATGATAAAGGACTTCCAACAAGTCTAGAAACATCGCACATTTCATCGAGGAAGCGAATGACTAGAAGCACTGATTGGGTCTATGTTGCTCTCAGCCAACAATTGTTATTGACACAACACTATTTTGATGGTCTGAGCAGTCGCGTAGTACTCAAGCCTGTCGACCGATTTACGTGTGTAGTATACATAATACATATTTGCGATTTTTCTCACGCTGCTTTGCAAGTACTTAAAAACTCTTTTGCTCAAGTGTAATTCCAACATCTGCTGTTGACGAGGCAATAACGAAGTGGATGTACAAAGTATGGTCACGCTTGTGAACTACGCGAAAGATTTTGCATCAAGCAATGGCATGTGTCATTCAGTCAGGCTGACGGTAATCCGGGAAGAACATAATTGATCTGCAGCACAGAACTCCTTGGCCGAGTCCTAGAAGGCGACTAAAGATGAGAAAGCGTTTATTTGCGTGGCTCCGAGGTACTGCACCAGACAGAAAGTGCCTAAATTCACGCACACATACAAGTCAGGGGCGCTGGCGCAGGGAGGCAAGGAGAGCAAATGCCCCCAAGGAAAAATTATGGGGGCAATGACCCCTTCATCGAAATGTAACTTTACCCTCAGGATTTGTTTTTCCCAACAAAAATACTGAAGGGGCAAAGCCTCCCTAACAAACAAAAATCTCGAAAGCCTTGATCCCTTTGTAATTTAATATTAATTCGAAGCATTAAATCTAATTTTAATAGATTTTGATAGAATAATATTCCGCATTATATCTTACATACATGTAGGCCTACACAACTCATCACAAATTAAAATATTAAAGTACAATAAAAAATCGCTACAATTAAGAAATAATCTTAATTAATAATAATTGTAAAAAAGCATGTCAATTTGTTTTGTCAATTGCAAAAAGCATGTCAATTTGTATATCAACTAAACGCTGTATTTCTACAATAAATCTACACCGTGTTCCGATGAAAACGGGAACACTCGAAACGTTATCATAACTCAGTCCAAAGTTATGAGATGTGTCTGAAATGTTATACACAATAACTGCAACTACATTCGACTAGTTTTTACCAAATAATGGCTGTTTTAAAAAAGATACCGAAGGAATAAAATTTCCAACATTAATTGCTGCGTGTTGTGTGCCTACTGTAAAGTTACAAACAAGCAGGCCAAAAATTCAGTTGCAGCTGATGTTCATAGTGTCTTCCCTATTTGCGTACACATGACAGAAGACATAGTTCTATTCGCGTGACCGTCCGATATGGAGTGTAGAGTTTACATCTTTACTGGAGGAACGTGTTTATTATTCTGGGCCGCGTGACGTTAATAACCCAACGACTCGTCTGCTGGAAAAGTGGCAGCTGCTTTATCACAAAAACATAGAACAAGCAATCAAATAGTGGCGTCCTCGTCTTCTGTCATATGTACACAAACAAGGATAACACTATGAACATCAGCTGTGACTGAATTTCTGCACTGCTTGTTTGTTACTTGACAGTAGGCACACAACACGCAGCAGCTGATGTTGAAAACTTATTTTCGGTACCATTTTAAAACTGTCATAAGTTTTGTCAAAACTAGTCAAAATTCTCTACAAATATCCAAACTGGTTACAGTTGGGCGTAAAATTTCAGACCAATCGAATAGTTTTTGAGCGAGTTATGACAAGTTTAAGGTGTTTCCGCTTTCATCGGAACACGGTGTATGATATCGGCCATATTCTTCATTGTTATATGACAGATTTGACAGTGGTACATAGGGTTGGCATATGCAAATGGGAACGTTAGCTATTTTTACCTCGATAATTAGAGTAATCAGTAATTGGATAATCTTTACCACGGATTGAGATTGTATGGCGAGCGAAGCGACGGAACACGTTTTTTTGACGTATTTCTTTACCCCCAAGGAAATTAAACGCGTTAATTTTGAATGAAATAAGTGAGATTTGCCCCCCCCAAAAGTCAAAGGGTGCAAGCTCCTGATACAAGTTAACAGATTTGGATATTGTATAGGCTTTGCGATCTAAACATCAGGCTATTTATTCAAAGTTAGATTGGAGGAAGCTACAAAGCGATCCTCAAATGTAACATGAAATAAAACTTTTTAATGCAAGATTGGCAATGGCTGTAAAAATATCATTGTGCGCACATAAACGCTGAGTCAAGAGCTTGTCGGTCGTCAATATTGATATATTAATCCTTGGCGCCCAAGCCCAGATGACTGACAAAAGCTCGTTTCAGGCAATTCCGGCGCTGAAGTCGCTCGGAATCACGACCATATCGAGTCTCGCCTATCTGGGCAAGTTAGCGTTCCTCGCTTAAATCGGCAGCCCCACGTCGACCGTCTATCAGCTGCTGCCCCCTGGCGGGGCAAACGCGCGCATTGTCGTCAGTCTGCAGGGTAAAGACTACTTGTAGTTCTTACTTCTCACACAGAACGGCCTCCCCACGCCAACGGTCCACCAGCTGCTGCCCTGCGGCAGGTCGCTCACGCATCGTCCTTAGTGCGCAGTGTGATGCAGGGCGTGAACATACACTCCCTGCGGTTGAGCTTCGTCGTAATCATGCACAGTGAACAGTTTCATTCATATGACAATCAAAATGCAAACTATTTAGACACCAAGGTATTTTAACCTTAACCCTCCCTAACGTAACTTTGGCCCGGCCGAAAGCTAGCCTCTCTCTTAAGTGATTGTTAACTAACCCTAAACTAATTTCAAGCGGTTTGCGACGGTTGAATCGCTATGCGGACGTGGCTTGTATGAAGCTCAACCGCGCAGATTGCAGTACTTATGCGACTGATATTTATAAGCCTGCTCTCAGTTTCCTGTCAATTTATCTAATGTGTGCGTGTTTAATTGCTATACATATAATCGCAGCTGTAAATAAAGCATGCCATAGATGGCGAATTTATCATTCAATGCAATTCTGTAATGATCCATTGTAAGACACTGAGATTTGTATCGGTTGTAAATAAAAGACTTTACTGCTGCTCTTACAGCTTCGTGTTTCTATATCACAGCTGCGTGTTTCTATATCACAGCTGCGTGTTTCTATATCACAGCTGCGTGTTTCTATATCACAGCTGCGTGTTTCTATATCCGTGCTCTGTGTGCGCAGGATCGTCGCTGTCCTCTCTCGTCATCATTCAGTTCGTCTGATGGCGACACATACTATAATAAAAAACGTCATTTTAGTGCGCAATTCTCAAAAACTGGCGAAACGACGCTGTTGCTTGATGACACTGCGGCGGACAGAAGGGCGTCCGCAGTGCAGCAGTTCTTGATCGTGCGATATTTCAACGACCCTTTGCCTGCATCCGAAAGATTAGATTGCTCTTAAATCTTCTGTATATTTTTTATTTGATCTTGCTTTTAGATTTTACTAGGTATATCTTTAGAGCACAAACATAATACCTGACCAGAAATTCTATGGCTTTTTGTTAACTGACGCATTGTTTTTATTCAATTTAATGGTTTTGTCATATTATTTTTATTATTATTAATATTATTTTATTTACATCAAACATGTGTACACAGTATGTACGAGCTCGTAGCATGAGATCCAAATGTCAATGTTGGGTCAGTGTAGATTTATCATTAAAGTTTATCAATAATTGACGATGCACTCCTGGTTAGGCAATAATTGGGAATAAATTTAATGGAACATTAAGAGCAACAGTTATTTAGACAGAGGGTTGGAGGGGAATCGACTTGGCAGCGGTAGATGCGGGTATGTTGGCTAAACACAGTACGCATTGCCGCGCTGCACCGCAAGTGACAGTCGTTGCAGGTGATATGCTCCAGACAGCGGCTTACCTTTTGCTTCAGCAATGCGTCCGCCCAGTTCAACGATCAGGTCATGCCTTCCGATCCCCATCATCCCATTGTCTCTACCGCCACAAGAATTAACTCCACGTTGCGGGAGAGATGCTGATACGCCAGGCAGTGACCGCGCCTCCATGGAACCATAGGCACTCCATCCGGCCGCTTCCGGTCCTCTCTGCAAAAATTGCGTCCAGCCTAATTGCAATGCGTCAAGCACTGATGTCCTGCTCCACACTGGACAATCACAACGAAGAGAGCGCTTACTGTTACACCAAATGCCTGAGAAGCAATTTTGCGTCCGTAGGCTACATTAGCCTAATTTGTACTAGACCCATGTGAAAAAAAAATTACGTCAGATGTTTATAGTGGCGTTGATAGGCAGCCTGCCTAAAACCGCCACAACACACAGCTGACGTCACTTTTATCAATTCTCGCAATCAAAAAGCTCCTCTATTGGAATGGTATTAACATCGTCATGATAATTTCTATATTGCACGTCAAACTTTGTCCGCGTGTAAAATTGTAGCCCACAGCATAAATCCCTCACAAGCTACGTTCCTAATTAATCCAATTAATAAGGGAACAACAGATCCTGTCAAGGCTCAATTGGTTTTCTAGTAAGTCTTATAAGGGCGTACGAACGCTTGGTACTAAGCGATAAAGCTAATTTTATGCATTTTTCTCTCGCAATATAAAAGCTTCTCAGTCACATTCTATCCGTATAATGAATTACAATGCTGACGTTGAACTTGATGGCTCGGCCAGTTGGAGGATCCAAAGTCCCGATGACGTCCGCGGACACCGAAACGGATTTACAGTCCATTACATAATTAATATAGGTATAACTTCTATCGATAAAGCTCGCACCAATGATTCAGCGGTCGGGATGTGTTTGGACATGGGAAGTTCAAGAATGAAGATGGGACAGGGGGTGCGGGGGGTGTAGAAATATTTTTATTTATGGCCAGTCGCACAAATTTGTTCCTGTCACAGTTCGGAACTCACGTCCAGGCCGGGGTGGGAGAGGTGCTAACTCGCATTGTTTTTCTCCACAAACTTCAGGCATTGAGGGATTTGCAAGGTTCGGTTTTGGAGGAATTTAAAACTCAGAGAAGTACTGTTGAACACGGGGTGGATTAAAAATCGAGGTTGGACAGTTTGAAATATAAAATCTGGACGAGATTCAACCTCCCATCCCCTCTACAATGTGAGCGCTGCTGTAAACGTTTTGTTAGAGGAGCTAACCATTTTATATTCTATACTGCATACGGCCAACATTGTGTGATGGTGCTGTAAAATTGACCAGTTTTACAATCAATACACAACAGAAGACACCACACACGTGTGTATCTCCGATTTAGTCGAATTTAAGCCAAATGCCATCAAAAAAATTGCAAATATTTATTCTAAATTAACACCAATCTTATTCAACTCTGCAGAGGCAGTCGTTCCAAAAATGGGGCCCACCACACTTAAACATTGGTGGAACGATGAACTGAAAACATTGAAGAAAGCTGCAATAGAGTCGAATAATGCTTGGATCTCAGCTGGCAGGCCTAAATATGGACTGCCAGCTGAGACCAAACAGAGTGATAAATATGCATACAAATTAGCGATTAGAAAATGTTAAAAATTGCAGTCTGGTGGAATAATCTCATCTTTATTTGATACATTATCCAACCGGGATTCCGCCAGCTTTTGGAAAGTTTTGAAAAGCAAAATGGGCGTAAAAAAGTCCTTACCAAACATTGTTAATGGCACAACCAGAACAGGATATTGCCAACTGCTTTGCTGAGCATTTCTCAGCGGCGTGCAGCAGTAATTCAGAAGCGCGCAGTGCGCAGCTATTCGCTGAGTTCTGCGCGAAGAAAGCTGATTATTACTGCAACAATAATATTATTGAGTGTTCAGTCTCTGTTGAACTGGTTGATTGGTCGATTGTGAAGTTGAAGTGAGGCAAGTCTGCTGGTTTCGACCAATTGTCGGTTGGACATTTAATGTACTGCCATCCTATTATTGTGACAATTTTAACAAGATTGTTTAACTTAATGCTACTATTTGAATATGTTCCAGATGATTTTGGTAGAAGTGTATTAGTTCCCACACCTAAAGCAGATACTGGTAAAAGGAATATCTCTGCAGAAGACTTCAGGGGAATCTCTACTAATCCGGTGATTTCAGAAATATTTAAACTTAGTTTTTGAGCCTATTTAGTAAATTCTTCAAAACATCTCGTATGCAGTTTGGTTTTAAATCGCAAACTGGATGCAATCATGCTTTATTTTCATTGCGTAAAAATGTTGAATTTTTCATACAATGCAACACTACGGTAAACTTATGTGCTCTCGATATGAGTAAAGCATTTGACAAATTAAATATATTTGCATTATTCATTAAATTGATGAATCGAAAGTGTCTGATGATATTAATTAATATTTTGGACTGTTGATATGCAAAGGCCTATGCCTGTACTAAGTGGGGAGCATGTTTCTCTCTATTTGTTAGACTCATGACAGGTACAAGGCAAGGTGGAATGACTTTACCCTATTTGTTTGCAGTGTTTTTTAATGACGTCATTGTGACATTTTTACGTTTAGGCTGCCACATAAAAAATGTTTGTTTTAATGCATTTGCTTATGCAGGCGATTTGTTGCTAGCAAGTATTTAAATTAGAGATTTGCAACACATGGTAGATATCTGCGCTGAAGAACTTGAGTAGTTGGGCATAAAGATTAACGTTAAGAAATCGAGGTGCACGCGCATTGGCAGGCGACATAATATTTCAACCGTGATATTTATCTAGACAAACCTCCCATTTAATGGAGCTCGGAAATGCGTTATTTGGGATTGTATATTATAGCAGCTCTCACATTTCGTTGCAACTTGCATAACGCAAAAATTAAGTACTTCATAAGTCTTAATAGCATATTTGGCAAATTAGGGTCAACTGCTGTTATATAATGCTGTATCTCGCCGCGTCTTATTATAATCCCATTTTGTTCTATGGGTTGGAGTCGCTGCACCTCAACAAGTCAAATTACATTAGTATCTGTTATCCTTAAAATTTGACTTACATGAAGCTTTTCTCCACCTTTGACAAGCGTACAATTACTCTCTATCAGTATTATTCTGGTGAATTACCAGCCAGTTATGTTGTGGACAAACGCACATTTAATTTTTACGACAGTTGAGCGAGGCGAACTTCAACCCAGCTAGTATTCTATTGAAATGGTTTGGAAAAGAAGACCGGATTGCAATAGACATTAAATACGGATTTGATTCGGCAAATTCGAGAACTTATAATTTGATCAATATGTCTTTTAAGAATCACTGTATTACATTACTTAATTGTAATTGATCAAGTTCAAATTAGTGTACTTTAATGTTGTTGATGGATTCTATCTTTTGTTTAAATTTGCAAGAGCAAGCCTGGCAGTTGATTGTGACATTAGACGTCTTTCTTATTATGAGGAAGACCAGTTCTATATCCATTGAAATATTCAATCTTGTGTTGGATGCGGTACTTCGTTTGGTTGTTGTCGTTTGTATTATTTGAATTGTTCCCTGTACTACACTACTTGTGTGAAAAGAGACCTATATATATATATATATATATAGGCCTAAGCAAAAGCTCGCCTAACCAATACTAATTCCAAATGCGAAAAATCGTTTTATTTTGTTCTATATGTACTGACTCCGTTGCAACACACAAATGCAACAGCATACAATATAAACAAATAAGTAAATACGTGTACCATGCACTAAGGCCAGACTTCACTTTTCTCCTAGATAGTACATGGGCAATATTTGGAACTCATTACGGCCGTCCACAGTCGAGACCACGCCATTTAATTTCTTCAGAGATTTAGGCCCATTGACGTCTAAATGTCTTACTGCGGGAGCAACTGCACATCAATGCTCAAGATAGCAATGGTTCTGATGCTCTGATGCTCGCCGCAGTGAAGGCAGAGTAGATATAGTGAGTTTGCTGCTTGAGCACAGCTCTGATGCTCGCCGCAGTGAAGGCAGAGTAGATATAGTGAGTTTGCTGCTTGAGCACAACGCTGATGTGTACGCGTGCGATGAAATGGGTAATAACGCTCTGCACTTGACGGTGCGGTCAAGCTTTAAACAGGAGCTTTCAAGCATTCAGATAATCAACAAACTAAATTAATGGCGGATTGAACATTTATTCTAACAATTATGCCGGTGAAACGATTCTCTACCGTGCTGCGACACATGCCTGTTGCTCTAGTGATGCTCCGAGCACATTTAACATCATTCAATATCTTTTGGAAGAGAACGCTGCGTCACACGTACGAACAGTCATCGATCAAACTGTCTGGCATTACGCCTTAAACAGCCATTTTGAGTCGTTTAGTTCGTATGATGAAACTGCCATAACGCAAACTGCGCTGGCATTTCAGCGAGTTGATCCGTTTATAGAGGATCTATCGCTAGAAACCTCGCTAAATCGCGTTCCGTGCCCAACAAAAAATTGTAAACAGAAAATCGCGTTTTCAATGTTCGAAGTCTTCGGGGAGAAACACCGATTCAACAAAGCGTAAGGAAATCAAACTTGAAAATGTTTTTAACGGATCTCTAAAGTCGAACTGTGGATGCGCAGTATTTTTTGGGCAGCATTCTAGAAAACTGGTAGAGATTAGTAGCAGTGACTTCCAAGCACTCTATGAATCGGTCAATTCCTTATTTTGTTGGATATTGAAACTGCGTGGATGATAGTGCTACTATTCGCTTTCTTTGGGATATTATTGACAAACGATTGGATGTGATCCATGTTTAGTCAAACATTTCTTCATCTGATTATCAATTTACTCCTTCTCCATCACAATTATTGAAGTATGTAAACAATGGCGAAAACTAAAAATGGTTAAACAAAGTGATCAAACAAGGAGCTGAAAATGTTCAGATCATCGTCTCACTTTCTATTAAGAGCAGCAACATAAATCCATTGAAGAGTCTTGTGGCCGCGAGTGACTTGCAAGTGGCAGATTTCTGCGGCAGAACTGCACTGCACTATGCAGCAATGAGGAATCATAAGACCAGCCTATACAAGCTGTTAGTAAAAAGTGGAGCTAGCGTCAACGCGATGAATTTGTATGGGGACTCTGCAAGGGAATTAAGTAGTGCGTATTCAAAGTGCCACTGCCGCAAAACAAATGCAATTATTAAACTGTTTTTTGATTGATTCCGGCGTGCGATCAGTTAACGAGCTGGATATATAAGGCATGTAAACCGAATAAATGTAGAACGTCTTTGACGAAAGGGACATTAAACTTAAATTTCAAGTTTAACTTGAACGTAGCTGCTCTACGGTACCAAGGTTTCAAACAACAGGAAGCTGCAGCGCGTACAGAACTCACTGGCTCAAGTCGTGGCGCGTTCAAATTTGCGTGACCATGTAACACCGGTGCTCAAGGACCTGCACTGGCTCCCCGTCAAGCAGCGAATTGAGTAC
>JAQIWG010006084.1:0-13719 GCA_034695025.1 Chamaedrilus cognettii | reverse complement strand
CGAGTTATCGCGAATTCGCTAGGGGGTTGTTTTTTTATTACGCACTCTGTATACTGTAGGCCTGTACGGCAGCAGCGGCGCGAACTATGGAACACGTACAATCACATGTATGCTATAACGGGCAGTCGTCTACAGACTCCAGACTATATCGTTATGTAGTTACTGTTGTGTAGTTACTCAGCGGTCATCATAGTCGTCTTCATGCCTAACTGAGGGAAGCATATCCTCTAGACGATACTAACCTATTACACCTATAGTCTTGTGCTGTGTCAATAGTATATCATATCACTGCTAGTAGTTATCATTAAATAAACCTCGTGAAATCTTATTAATCAACGTTTCATTAAAGTAGGCCAAACAATTGGCTTTCAAACGTTACAGCAGGCTTATTTGGAATTAATTTTCACTCCGTCTTAAGTAGCTCTGTTAAAGATAAATTCTTGTAAATTAGCAGTGAGCTAAATTATGATAATTTACAATATAAAATGAGATTATAGGAAGTTTCGACGTCCGTAGCTAGGCCTCTTAGTATTATACCCAATCTGTAACAAAAATTTAAGCTATGACGGCCTAGCTGCTGACGTCAAAACTTCTTAAAATCTTACTTTTAATCCCACAAAAGGGGTAGGGCCCATATATTTTGTCCAATGTTGACTGGATTTGGACTAGTCTCTTCTGCAACATGGCTATTTTTGATTTTTCACTCAATACAATTATGATGACAAAATAAAAAATTGAAACAACTGACTGCATTGCTATAGCCACCTTAGCCTAAAGGCCGGTGTCACACCGGTCGCTCATAGTCGCAAGCTTGTAACCGTAAGGTTTCACAAATTTGGTACTGCGGTTGTCACGGTGTCATTCTGCCATGCGCGCTTGATCCTGTGTAAAGCTCTAAGACCTCTAGGACCCCAAGGCAGAACCGCGGCAGTTGCGCTACGATAATGTGCCCATCTCTAGCATGAGTATTTACATTTTTCTAGCATTTCATTTGCGTACATTATTAATTTTTAATTAATAATTTAACCATGCCATATACAGACAATTTTTTGCATCGCTGTCATGTCTACATACTTTTTTATCATAACAGAACAATATTTCTTCTGTATTGTAAATAAGCAGTGTAAACTGTTTTAATAGCATTTTAGATCTCATTTGCGTACTAACTGTACCAACAACCAATACACCTGGCCCTAATGTAACCAGCCTGCTCAGCGAAGCGGAGCCCCATTATATGAAATCTGGCGTCTAGGATGTCGGGGTACGATTTTTTTGGCGTTCCACGACACTGGGGATACGATTTTTCTAGTCTTGATTAAATCTTGTGGCGTCATGACAATTGATCAATTTTGTTATAAATTTTTTTATCAATTCTAGGTCCCAAATGTGGTCCATGGTCCGCCGAAACGGACTCTAAACTTATTATGATTATTATTATAAGAAATTCTTTTTGGAGTCTTCACAAATAGTCAATTTTGGGCGTCTGCATATATTTTTAGGCGTCATACGGGTTGAGACGCCATTTAACTGAATCCATAATTGCTGGTCATGGCTTCCGTTAACTGGCGTCGCGGCGTCTATGACGCCGGAAAATTTGACTTTTAAAAAACGCCAAAAAATTGTACCCCGGCCGTCACTTGATATCTTTATATCCATATCGCTCAAGTGTACGACAATAATTCTGCGTTCGTCACTTGCCTTTGCCGTTGTGATTCAGTGTCTGTCCTGTCCTAGTGCACATGCACCACTTTTAAGACAGGCTACGTGGAGCAATTATGATTTTGTGTCTTAGTTGGTCAGAAAGCCTCTGATTAGTGAATTTTCTTGGAAAGATATATGCTTTGATTGCTTTCAGTCTGTGTTTAGTTTTATTGTTTTTTGTTCGTGGTTTTTTAATTGTTGTTTTTGATGTTTAAAAGGCTGACAAACGTCACTTATTTTGCTCTCTAAGTCTTATCGTTACCGAAGGGTGAAGTACCGTGATGTTCGTTTTAAATAAATGTGTTGAATTTCAGGCACGCTTCCAACCAAGTAGAATTTTATCAGACTGTACTCGGCCTGATGTGAGGCTGGATCGAAATCAACAGTTTACCTGCAAGGACTTCCAGGAGATATCTTCGGATAAATTAGCTGTGTCGTTTTTTCCTATAGGTATGCATAATTTATTATTATTTTAAATAGTATAAATTTTGTTCAAATAAGCTTTATCACTCTGCTCTTATTATATGTATTATATGTATTATATGGGATTGTTTCTTGAACGATGTGCTGTTAGAAGCATGATGGTCCTGTGATATTATCTGTCAGCAGAGCAGAGCCTTTAAATCCTCAGTCAAAATTATAGTGTTCACTGACATAATTATATTCACGAACTTAACCGGAAAGCGTGGCGTCTCAACCCACCGCGCGAGCTGCGTCTACTACAATGCATAAATCGTGGCGGCGGTCGGGTGGAATAAAGTTTCTTCAATTCTTGTCGCCTGAGCACGAGCGTAATATATGGCAGCAGCTGCCTTAACCAGCTTTGTCATTGCTATACAAATTCGTGGGTTTGGAAAGTCTTCCCAGGAGTCTTTCCAGGAGAGGCAAACGAGAGAGTAACGTTATATTTATCCCACTCAAGTATTTGTGACTGAAATAAAGTTAAGGAAATTCTTGATTTGAATTGTGTTTGTAGTAAGTTACTTTCAAGATTAAGAATAGTTTTGCCTATTATTTCAGCTTCACTTCATCATTCATCATCATCATTTACATTTTGCGTCCACTTTTCCATGCTAGCACAGATTGGACGTTTCCCGCGATGAGACCCCTTCATAACTCCGGATTCTTTGCCATCTCTCTATTTATGCCTCACGCCTTCATATCACTCTCCATGGCCTCCCTCCATGTTTTCTTCCCTCTCCCCTTTCCAACTTTACTCTCCACATTATACCATGCAGGTCTGGGAACAAATAATTGACTTGCAGCCCAGAGCTCCCCGGGCGAGTTGTAGAAGGCGACTAAAGAGGGGGGTGCGATTATCTGCTTGGTAAAGCCGAGGCCGAGGCACTGAACCGGACTGTAATAGTCTTCTGTTACTACACACGGTCCTTAATCTCCCAAAGCACCTCAACAACAATATATATCTACATCATACATGCTGCTACCCTATCTTCCACGTTCATACGCTCTACATGTCCAAACCACCCCTTCTTCCCTTTCTCACCGTGTCCGTTATACATACAACACCTAACTTTTTCTCAACTCTTCACTTCGACACTTGTTCTTCAGCGACATTTCACAAATTCGTCTCACCATCATTCTATCT
Source organism: Chamaedrilus cognettii (assembly GCA_034695025.1). Classification (NCBI taxonomy): domain Eukaryota; kingdom Metazoa; phylum Annelida; class Clitellata; order Enchytraeida; family Enchytraeidae; genus Chamaedrilus; species Chamaedrilus cognettii. The sequence goes on along the minus strand of JAQIWG010006084.1, from coordinate 10,412 downwards.
GTCCATTCTAATCTCTTCACATATCCACCTTTGCTGGCCAGGTCACACTTCCATATACTAATGTACTCTGCACATACATTTGCAGAATTTTCCTTTTAGTTTCAATGAGATACCCCTAGCCATCAAAATTGGTCCAAGTTTATTAAAGTTTGTCCAAGCACTTCTCACCCTAGCTCTTGCGGACTCCTCTGCTCCCCCTCCGCAACCAATCATATCTCCAAGGTAACAGAAGCTACCACGCTTAATGCTACAACCCTCTTCAAGCACCACATGGTTCTCATCCTCTAGCTTTATCTACCACTTGATCCGTAAGACTAGCACGATGACACCTTTGATACATACCGAGCACTGGCAAAGCAGATACATACATCTATCTTTGATCTTGCTACACTTTTTGTGAATCTACTTGCTGCACTTGTTACACAGATTTGAATTGCACCCACTCCCATTTTGCTTACTCCACATAGATATTTTCCTGAGCTCACGACTTCCCCAGGATTTTCTTGACATCTCATCACCTTAGCTTTCTTAAAGTTTACTCGACGTCCCTTTGCTTTTAAATAGTTCTTCCATAATCTCTCCATCAGCAGCTCTTCCGACTCCTCAGCTGTCACTAAATCATCTGCATAGCGAAGCTCATATGGTAGGCCTTTCTGAAATTTCTTGGATGTTGCTTCTAGAACAATTATGAATAGCAGCCGTCTAAATATGCAGACCTCGTATACTCCAACGTCCAAACTACACCTCAAACATTTTGCTCTCACCTACTTTGACTCTAACTGATGTTTGTGCATACATAGACTAATATAATATACTCTTCCACACCCTCCTCCTCCTCCTCAACGCGTAGACTGCGGAGTCCGTCGCGCCGACGGATCTCTTGTTATGGCGTCCTCCGAAGCTCGTTGCAAGTTTGCTGGCACCGCGTCGATATGATGAAGCCAGGTCTGCCTCGGGCGCCCGCGAAGGCGCTTCCAGTCCGCGGCGGGGCGGACACCGTTTCTGCTGTCAATGACGACCTTCAGCGCCCGGTTTGCTGCAACGGTGCTGATGAGGCGGGCGATGTGTCCAAATATGGCGGATCGGCGACGATCGATGATGGATTTTATGCCTTCAAGCCCGGTCGTTGTGGATTCCGCTGTGTTTGAAACGAAGTGGAACCATTTGATCTCTAGGATTCGCCTTTGGTTTCTAATATGAAACGCCTCCAATCGGTTTAGGTCCTGTTTTAGTAAGGTCCACGTTTCTGAGCTGTACAGCAGAATAACTGTACGGCTCAGCACTTGCGTGGAGGCGCAGATGCTGTAGATGCGTAGCTTAGACACGATGCTCAGTTTTTTTTCTGTCCAGATGCGATTTAAGTCATTCATTGCTAGAACGTAAAGATTATGAGGGGATACTTTATAGACGTCCTCGAAATTTTTGACCATTGATCTGAATGAACTATTTCTTCTCCTGCAGCTGATACTTTGATCACGGGGAAAACTTTTGAGCATGAAGCAGAAATTTCCCCGCTTAAATGAACATCTCTCTAAATACAACTGGAGTTCATTTATTTCACGAAAATGTGTCCATTTGTAAATGCGATCGATTACAGTCGCCAAATTTGCGACAAAAAGAACTTACATAATAATAACATACATTGGACTTAATATTAGTTAGAAAGAATAACAAATTTTGTAATATGTTTCAGATAGCCTATTCAAAGGTAAGTAGTGGCCTACTCTGAGTGCAATTTCAAAGTCAGCACATGAGTCAGCAAAAATAACACTGTCCTGTATCGTCTAGAAAAGTGCAGTGCTAAACCATAAATACGACTTCATAATATAGCTTTAAAGGGCTTCATATGTTAACTGTTGAACTCTGTTTCAACTCTGCGTCTGTTTAACTCTGTCAAATAGCAATTACGCTATAGGCGATTATAGGCGTCTGAACCGTTATCGTCTTGTTCAACTATCTACCCGCAGCAAAGACCAAAATTAGGCCAGATGGCTACGCTCAGAGTCCACAAGATCGTTGAAGCTTGCGGTGTTTATAACAGCAAGCGACGTCATTATGGATGCCGACTCGTAGCCGAGTCGGGTCTTCGTGAGACTCTGGAAGCCTTCGCGTGGAGGTCTCGACCGAGGGGTGCGAGACATAGGGGAAGGGGACGGGGGGGGGAGACCACCAAGACGACCGAGACTTTGAAAGAGGGGGTCACGGAGGAAGGGAGCATTTTGGGGAGGCTGCTCCTTGTGCAGGCTCTCTTGTAGAGCGCCTCCAGGACGAGCGCCCCATGGCACACCCACACACGACACACACACAGGACGCGCAGGAGGCGACGCGTATTGAGGGCCTGAGTGCCGTGTCCCCATAACTGAAGAGTCGAACAGCGAGCCGTCTGCTCGATGTCTGAGTCATCAATCAGCTGTTGAGCTAGTGGGAATCTGTAATTCAGAACTGAATTCTAATGAAGGGCATTTAATGCCGCTTGATGCTAATTCAGATAATGAGGCGCCGAAAGCCCCTACCCTCAATCCTATTGTGGTTAGCACTGTTAGTGCGCCTGTGCTCTCTGGAATACACACACACTCGCGTTTTGTGGCCGCATTCCTCGTTTTCACAGATTTAGGCCATTTGCATCCATGCACACCCGCCCTCCACTTTATCCTATTCGTCGCATCCTCACGTCGTCATTTTCTAGCGTTCATATCCTTCTCTGTCAGGCTTTGCCACGTCGTTTCCGGTCTCCCTACACGTCTTTTTCCAGCTACCACATAATACATACATTTCTGCGCTCAATCATCCGGTTCCTTTCTCAAAACATGCCCCAGCCATCTCAGTCGGTTTCTTCTCACACCTCCCCCACAGCCTCCAATCCCATTCTAGCTCTCAAATCGGCACTATACTTCCTCTCTTTCAATGACACCCCGCTCATCCATCTCACCATTCTCATCTCTGTCCGCTCGAAACGGGCCTCTTGATCGGCCTAATTGCTCATGTCTCACTACCATATATCATAGCGCTTCTGACACACGCTTCACATACCCTTCCTTTCAGTTTCAGCGATATATGCTTTCCTGTTAGAATTGGTGAGAGCTCTCGGAACTTCTCCACGCGCATCTCGTCCTCATCACCGAGGCAGATTCTATACCTCGATTGGCGTCAATCATATCACCTACACGTTGATGGAAAAATTTTCCTACTCTTTCAAAATTTTCTCTTCCCCACTTTCACTTCTTTGACACCCATCTGGGCGACTTGACCTGACAGAAACGTTCTGCACATAAAAGCTGTCTTCAAATTGGTTAATCTACCTTTTATACCACTACATCTCTGATGCGTCCAACTAAGGCATTTTGTGCATGTAATTGAATTTGCGCCAACCCCCTTTCCATGGCCACTTTCCACCTTTCTCCACCGTTCCGTCTCCGCATCCACTTAAAGACTTTTGTCTTTTCTACATTCACTCTCATTCCCTTTTTGATGTGCCCTCTGAAATGTAAGAGTAATTACTGTTCACAAGAATGGCTTCCAACCAACTTTCTTCTAACTTCTAATCAACCCAACTCTTTAGCTAGTCAACAATCTTCTGTAGTTGATATAAAACTGAAGCTTTTTTTATCATGTCAATAAATCTTCATGGAATAAAACCGGTATTTCCAGTATTAAACTATTTAGCTGAGAGACCTGATCCACCATCTTTTATCCTGACTCAAGAGACTTGGCTAACGCCCGCAAATATGCATAAAACAAATATTTTCAGTTGAGTTTTTTCAAGTTTTGGTATCAGCGCCATGGAACAGGCAGTATCGATGGTCATTCAGACTTTGTAATAAAGTACTACATTTTAATCTTTGTTGCTCTAATCAGCATGAATCGCTGAAACAACGTAGTTTAATTGACTATTTCTTGATTTAAGATTCCTCTGTTGGCTTCATGAAGCAATTCAATTTCAATTATACGCATAGCATGGCTAGAACGCAGCTCCTTAGAGGGAACTGAGTGACAAAGATAGGAGTGGTGTAGAGAGCTAAGTTTAAATCGGAAAGTCGCCCCCCGTCTTGGCCCTCCCCCGAAACGATCCTACACCTGCCCCTCGCTCTCCCCACTCCATCGACCGTCGGTGAGCGTCCCTACCACCGCGGCCGCATTGCCTCAACCGCAATGTCCAATCGTTGCCGAAGGAAGGCAGTCGAGCGCAAGTCGCCGGTGCTTGCCGCGCTTCGGCCTCCGATTTCAGCGCACAGCTCCAGGGCGGATGGACCCCAGGTACCTCCTAGAGATAATTCGAAGCCCATAACATTATTATTTTATGCTGGTTATATTATAGGCTGTATTGGCATTATCTTGTCCTGACTACAGTACCAATGGTATGAGCCATAGATTACAGAAACTGTTGTTTATTTATTTCGTTTGTTTGTTGGCACCTTGTTTAGACAACTTACATGTATCTTTCGCACCAGTTGTAATTTCTTTCGTCCACTGCACTTACAAGCACAGACTGGTTTATATAGTATTTTGCGAGGAACCTTTATCATCCTTTTCTGTCCGACTGAACATTGACATTATGTTGTTTTAGCCTTTTTGCTGCGTGTCTCTGTGGCTCGACTGAATAAACAATATTGTATTGTATTGTATTATGCCTGCAACTTAGAATCGGCAATTGACACAATAAAATATTAGTCCAATGACACGTTCAACTGCTACTTTTCTTCTTGAGATTGATTACATTAAGCCAATTTGCAATGTGTTCGTATTCTGAGAAGCAATAAAAAAATAATCCCGTATTCTTTCTTGACGTACGATATGGAAGCAGATTATTATTAAAACAAAAACAAATATACATTGGTTAGAAAACGAAACTTATGTGACAGTATTAGACTACATCTAAAAAACAATGGAGACTAAATTATTTATTGCAATTAAGGTCAAATATTTAATTATTTACTGATATCATTACTGCACAATGATTATTTTTCTAAGTGGGTGCATTGGACCCCACATTGCAAAATAAGTGTAGTGCAGTAAAGAAATGAGTAAACAATGAAATATTTGACCTTGATGGCAATAAATAATTTAATCTCTATTGTTTTTTAAATGTAATCTGATACTGTCACATCTACAGAGTGAGTCCAAAAAAAAATAATCCCCTAGCGAAAGAGCTATAAATTGCTCAAACGTTTATATTTTTGTTTCATCTTTGCAGGGATTGTAGCTGAGATAATTTGCAACAAGACCACCAAATTTTCTTTGAAAATATATTTTAGTTCAATAGTTACAAATGTTTGCGCAAAAAGTTCAAAAAATTAATTTAATAAGCATAATTAGGTCAAAAAAAATGGATGAAGTAAAATTATGCTCATAAAAATGTTTTTGTCCTGAATTTCCTGATAACTAATCCTTGTACCGTGCTAGAATACAGATTCATGACGTCATGTGCCTGAGACATCGATAGCTATAGTAGACCATGTTCATGAGCTGCACCTCACTGCGGCTCAAGCGCTGAAAGCATGGTTTTGTTTACGCAACAAGTTGGACACGTTAAAAATGATCTATCTTGTGCAGGAGAAAAATGGGACTGAAAACGATGTAAGGGCAAGATTTGAAGGCCAAGATACTTCGATTAGTCTATTCTTATATGCACTGCAGGCTAAAACAGGTGCAAGCCAGCTACAGGCGAAATAACCAGGCCAAGCGAGCTCTAAAGCGCTGATTAACTTGATTTCTTTTTTTTTTTCTAAAACGGCTATAACCTTTGAACTCAAAAATATTTTCCCATTCAATTTTGCAGTCTTGTTGCAAATTATTTCTTCAATCCCTACTAATATGAAATAATTTTTTTTTTCTTTGACTGAGTTATCTCGATATCGCTAGGGGATTATTATTTTTTGACTAACTCTGTATATAAGCTTTGTGTTCTAACCAAAGTATGTTGGTTTTAGTGTTTTAATCTGAAGTATTTTTTAACAACAGATTAACCTATAATTGTTCTTTAACGTGATGTTTGATCCCCGTCATAATCGGGCCCTCCATGGGTCCTTGAAAGCAGCTCTAACTGTATCTCCTTCTCCCTCCTTCTCGGTAGCTGTTCTGGTGGGGGGGGGCAGGGGGGGCATAGCCCCCCTGTACAAATAGAGGGGCATAGCCCTCCCTGTTTGGGATTCAAACTCCCACAGTTGACATAATCAAAGTCCATAATTTAAGCAAAAAATTTACATTACGCAACTTGAGTTTTAGGGTGTTAAAGCCTTTCTGCTTTGGTTTTGAGCCCCCCAAGTTAAAATTGGAGCTATTACTTTCAAGCTTTCCTTGTGTCTTGGTGATGTAGGTTAGGCCTACGTATGGAAGGCAAAAAATTTCAGCACCTCTTTCAACCACCCCTTCCGCGGTCGCGAGTTCAGTACCGGAAGGAAAAATTAGGTCTTTGAGTCCTCGCAAACAAAGTCCTAAGCTCTGGAACCGCTACTGCCCCTCCTTCAGGCTCCGGCCGGCAGTGATTTTTGCAGTTTGAGGAAAACCCCCCAAAGTACGAATGGACACCCCCCAAACCTCTGACCCCATTGGGGGGGGGGGGGGGGGCGGGTGTTTTTGATAGCTAAAAACGATTTTGGTTTTTGCATATGTAACTATGTAAAACTTTATGGCGCACCAATGATTAATTTAGTTGAAAACAATGAAATAATGCAAGCCAGAAAATGAGATGGGGGCCAGTGGGGGGCGATTAGGAGCGTGCAGCAGGTCAGAAGTCAGTTGCAAATGCTTGTGGAAATTTTTTTGTTAGCACCCCCGTCGTGAGTTCTATGCAGAAGGAGATTTATGGGAGGACCGCAATTTCAAACACCCCCTCAACATTTTTTAACACCCCCCCTCCAAACACAAATCCTGCGAAAAAGCCTGCCGGCCGGGGAACGCCAGAGAGCCCTAACCGGCCCGCTGGTGCCGGTGTCTTCCTATAGGCCTAGCCTATCTAGAATAGGCTAGGCCTATTCTAGATAGGCCTGGTTACTCTACTATCATTATTCTTATAAACCTGCTAGAGCCATTACACGGTCTCAAATTCATAGGCCAATAAATTTATGCTTGTTTGATCATCTGTATAAAGTGCAGGTGGACCGCGAATGACCATAAGCCTCCTAGGCCTAGTGCCGAGAATAAGCTGCGCTGCATGCAGCCGTTTGTTCTTAATGCTGACGTCACAACTAGCCACACCGTGGAATTGACGGTTAGCCAGGCTGCAGACTATTTGAGCACCTGCCATCTATGCCTGCATCTAGTTCTGACGTTAGTAAGAACAACTTACATAGGACTGGCATGCACGCTTATAGTCTTGGAGTGGATTCTATAGCCGTTTCTTTGTTCCCACCTTTACCTTTATCTTAGCTTAGGAGACATATCGACAGCAGCCCATAACCACCATTCAAAGTAGTTGTTTGTTTAGTCCATTTAAAATAATATACAACGTCATTAAAGTATCGTGACGTCATAGATTTAAAGCAAAATGATTTATGTTCTGCGTTCAAATTATCGTTATTTCTTGTGGAGATTATTTTTTCTTTTTTGAAATTTATAGATATATTGCAAGTTTTTTCGAATGGCAGTGAAGGGCTGCCGTTAAATTCCGTTCCTTAGAAAGAACTTTGCTTAGCCGGGCGTAAAGGTACGTCTAGAATCCACCCTTGTTCTTGTTGTTGTTACTTGGGAGAGATAGGAAATTTTAAGAAAGATGAATTTTCTTTCTCAATATTCATCGCTTTCGTTTGAAATTTGTACCACAAGATAGGGAATTCGACAGACACGCGGCCTGTGCATTTGCTTGAACAAATGTGAAGTATTTTTATAAAAAATGAAATAGTTTGAGTTTTAAAACTCGTTTGTTTATATCGTAACGTACCGCTACAAAGTCTAGCCTATGCAGGCTTAGCCGGCTGGTGTTCAAATAACCCAGCCATGGATCACAACTATGACGTCACCAATGACGTCACAACTATGGCAAGTCACACCCACCTATTTTGGTCACACCGTGGACTTGACGGTTCTTAAGTCCACGGTGTGACCAGAATAAGTGGGTGTGACTTGCCATAGTTGTGACCTCAGCATTAAAGAACAAACAGCCGCATGCATAGCAGTGCTTTATTCTTGACACTAGGCTTAGGCTAGGCCTAGCAGGCTTATGGTTCTTCTGAGAAACGTTTTACCTTCCCTACATCATCAAGCAATCAGGCTTGAAAGGAATCGCCAAAAAATTATGAGGGGGCTTTTAAATTAAAATAGAGCGGGTTTGAGACCCCCAAACTCTAATTTTATAATGTCAATTTTTATGTTAAGTTTGTGAACTTGCCGACTTGCATATCGGATATCAACCTATAATATGTGGGGGCTTGAAACCCAAACAGGGGCCACCCAAACAGGGGGGGGCGTTAATTGCCCCCTTTGTTCCCCCCGCAGAACCGCTACAGAGGAGGGGGGGAGGCACAGTTAGAGCTGTCGGGGACACATGGAGGGCCCCATATGACGGGGGATCAAACATCACGTTAGTAAGAACTAAGAACGCTAATCCGTTGTTTAAAAAAGCTTAAGATTAAAATCAAAAACCAATATACTGTAGCCGGCCCGTCCTCCCTCGGCCGGTCCACCGCTATTCCCAGTGTCACTGTCCATGGCTGGAATGGCCGAGAGGGACGGGGCGGTCGCGCGCGGTGTGGGGTTGACGCTAGTGTCCATTTGTATCCTGGGCTGCTGGTGGAGGTAGGCCGTGGAGGCTACCGGTGGAACCTGCGGTGGAGGTTGCCAGTGGAGGCTGCCGATGGAGGCTGCTCGTGGAGGTTGCCAGTGGGGGCTACCCGTGGAGGGTACCCGTGGAGGCTGCCGGTGGAGGCAGCCGGTGGAGGTAGCCCGTGGAGGTAGCCCGTGGAGGTTGCCGGTGGAGGCTGTCGGTGGGGGTTGCCAGTGGAGGTTGCCAGTGAGGGTTGCCGGTGGAGGTTGCCAGTGGAGGTAGCCCGTGGAGACTAGTATGAGACTGCCCGCAGAATATAGACGAAGGCTACCGGCGGGATATGGGCACCCGCGGTCGACTACCGACGTGAATTCTGTGGGGAGTCCCCGACAGTTCCCCAAGACAAATACGAAGCCTGCTTGCCACCCTGGCATCCTTTTAGATCTAGGCTAATTCCCCTCTCAAACATCACTTACTTCCCCTTATACACACACCACAACTAGGAGTTCAAGCGGCCCGGAGACCGTGGGTAATATTTTAAAGAAAAACGCAATACACACCGAATAGAACTAAAACAATAGCTATCGACTTTGAGAGTGCAGAGAAAGTCATCAGATATCAGGAATCTACTTAATTTCACTTAGAATAAGTGTAAAGCTCCTGGCTACCTCAGCCACCGCACTGACCGTGCGTCTTGAACGTCCAGAGTGAGGAGCCTACTTTCCCCTCGCTATCTGTATCCACCGCGCTACGGCAATCGCAATACTATCTGTTGGAGATGTTACTCCTTTAAATTCTTCTGTGCCAATGCCCAGAGCCCACTGTTCAAAGGTTAGACGTCACACACTACCTAGGTCTAGCAGCAGCGCAGGGATCACAGGCTGTACGTCACTAGATAACTAAGTCCAGCAGCTCAATGATCAAAGTCCAAACGTCACTAGCTACCAAGGCCCAGCAGCGTCACTCGCCCACACACTTCCACGCTTGCAATTAGAGATTACCAAAAGGCAAATAAACTAGAGCGGCACATATCTACACCACTAATGCCTAAATTAATAGAAAGATATAATTCTACCACACATGTTTAGGCAACAGAACAATATAGGCTATGAAACATACCATACAACACCATTGCACTTCCCACACTAATGTCACTTAATCAACGGAAAGAAAATCTCAAACTGGTTCATTAAAAGTCATCAAAACATCATACAGACAGGTATGCATGTACCGAGGAGATCTGTATTAACTTGAAATCAAAGATGAGTCCCACGCAAAATAAAGCATGTGAATTACTGAACAGCAGTTCGTATCACATAGGCGATATCAATAATGTCATAGACCTATCTAATGCAGGGTATTCGTAATATCATTCAAAACATTATGTAATAATGTTTAAGTCCGCAGGACGTCGAGCGTAATCCTTGTTCAATAGTCAGCTCAGGAAGGGGGTTCCAATGTTCGTGAGGGGAAGGAGGAGACGCGGGGGCGTGCAGTAGCGCTGGAGCTACAATACATCTTTCAAATTTTAATGGTAATGCATTTTTATTAAAACCAATATCAATATAAAAATAATATTATAATAATACGGATTTCAAACATGAGATCTGGAATGCTATTAAAACCTTGTTAAACTATTTACACTGCTTATTTACAATACAGAAGAAATATTGTTCTGTTATGATGAAAAAGCGTGTAGACATGACAGCGATGC
>JAQIWG010006083.1:0-13719 GCA_034695025.1 Chamaedrilus cognettii | reverse complement strand
GACGCTGATTCTGACTTGAAGCTCACACACTGCGAGAACTTCAAGGACTGCCGCGAGCGCGGCCGCGCTGCGGCGCACGGCCGCGCGTGTAGTCTGAGAATGCAAAAGTTGAACTATTCAATAGTTTGACGCTTGAAAAATAATGTATGTTTCAATATTGTAAAAAAAATCGACTCTAATATAAATTTCTCTTTGAAACTACATCTATAAGTATTATCTGGTAGGCCTGGCCATGGATGTAAAGCCAAACGAGTTAAATAGGCAACAGTAGGCCTAGCTCTACCACAACAATAAGCTAGTATAAAATCCCCAGAACAATTCGGAGAACAATAGGAAAAACTACTCTGCATCAAAAGGCACCCCAGCTCAGGCTATAACAAATAGACCTACTGCAGTACGCGCAGTTTGCTCATTCCCCCGAGCGAATGAATCCGGTCACCTCTCTCAAGAGGGAAAGAAATTTCGTTCGCTCGCTCCGCTCGCAAACTATATTCAGGGTTGTTAATCGAGATCACACTCTCGAGACCCAGATCGAGACCAGACCACCGAGACCGAGACCGGCACGCCTCGAGACCGAGACTGCATTTTTCGATCAATCCGAAAAAACGCTCAAACGCCTGGCGCATGGGCGTAACTTTCTATGGTGGCGGTGGTGATTTGTCACCACGACTTTTTAGAAAGTGGTGATAGTCTTTTGTGTGAAAGAGAACATTTCTTGTGGATGTCATGTTTTTTGTGGATGGCAGTGGCGTCGCTAGGGGCGAGGTTGGGAGGATGTGATACAATGTAGTCACCGCACTGGGTGACACGATGACACCGACCCTAGCGACGCTGCTGTGTGGATGTGTGGATGCCGAATGAATGTTGAAGAACAATTAAATACGAGTTCTATACATTACTGCACTAAGTAGTGCACTGTTGATAAGCTTGAACTCAACTATGAACTGCATGAATGATCTTGAACTGCTAAAAGAATGATCTTGAACAGTTAACTGCTCAACTCATTTGAATCTGTCATACAAATAAGGTATGCGTAGCTTAAATATCGGATGCTACAACAGACGTTAAACTCAACATAATAATAATAATTGCTATATCGCAAGCTAAGCATTTATCGTGTTAAATGCTAGGCGCTTCAAATAAAGTCCTTCATTAAGGCCTTGCCATTTTGTCACCACCAATTTTCAGTTCAAAGTTGACCGAGATCTTTTGGTCGAGACCGAGACCGAGATCAGGACACTCCGAGACCGAGACTTTTGAGTCGTGACGGAGACCGAGACCAGGACGCCCAGAGACCGAGACCGCGTTCTTCGGTCTCGGGACCGAGACCGAAACCGAGACGTGACATCCCTGACTATATTCTGACAATCCCTCGTATTTTACTCTTGAATGTAGATGTTGAGAGAGTTTAAAAACATCATCTAAACACATCTTGAGCAACAAAACTACACTTTGATGAGGACATACCATGTCCCGTCGTTGTCCGCTCCAAAGTGTGGATATGTTGCTGGGCGTTGTTGTTTTCCACAACGACAACGCCCAGTCTAATTAGTCCATAGGAGCCGGAGCCATAGGAACTGATCCTACCCACTGGGGAAAGGGAACCGGTATGTTTCCCCCAATAGCGGGAAAACTTTTTTTCGTTCACTGCGCTTGTGAACTATTTATAGGCTATGTTGTCAAGACTCGGAAAATTTTGGGAGATTTACATCGTCGATGGTCTAAATCCCCGTCCTGCCACCGCCCCCTTCCCTCCAATTTTGTTGGTCTGACGCCGCCACTGCTTAGTCGTCATTTAGAGTTTAGACACTTTGTCAATGGGTCGACGACTGCAGACATGCGTAGCGGATAGGTTCTATAGGCCTAGACCGCGACATCACTCCATTACACTGCGATGTTTTGCCTAATTTTATTTCGTAAACCAACTTTCGAAAACTTGCAATATTAAGCCCGAGATGGCGCGGTCGTTCCTATGAGGCCTAATCAGTTTGCTGTCCACCCCTCCCCCCCCCCCCCTTTTGTCTCTTGTGCGTGCACGGGTTCAATGCATATAGTATGATCCAAAATTATAATGATCTGGCTAAGCAAATTATAGGCCTAACAATATCCTGGCTAAATAATGATATAGGGGGGCCTTACATACCTCTTATGTAAGCCCGCCCTTACAATCTATCAATTTATTCGGCACATCATGACGTCCTGAATATTCATTCACCAGTAGGCCTAGGCTATACCAAAATACAAGGATTGGCTAATTTCAAATAAAATCCCGATCCCAAAAAATTATGAGCGTAACTTTAATGTATCCATTATTTTCGTAACTTTAATGTATCCATTATTTTTTGATTAAATTAGGCTTGTTCATTGTCTGAACTTTTGTCACGAAAATTTATAACCTTTGAACTAAAAACTTTAAAATTTGGTGGTCTTGTTGTAAATAAGCTCCTCTACAATCCCCGCAAAACGAAACAAGAAATGATATTTGATCGAGTTATCGAGATTTTACTAGAAGATCATGATTTGTTTTTGACTCACTAGAGAAAAATAATAATAAATAATAATAACACGATGCATAAAATGTGGAGACCATAACGTTGAAGCAAAGTCGCAATTGATAGAAATAAATATTACGGATATGAAAAGTATCCTGATGTCTAAAATGATATTTTTGAGAAAGTTTATTAGCTCGATTATCGCTGTAATGCAAATGTAAGATAACTATAAGTTAGGCGAATCCAGTAGGCTACTTCTCAACCTTTTTTATTTTGCGAATCGGCGAATTTTTTGTTGGTTGCCGGGAACCCGTAACTTTTGATCACAAAATATATTGTACGGCTTAATAAAATATGATTCAATTAATGATGACATGCAAACTGTATGCACACTGTGTCTTTAAAAAGGGGAAACTGAACTTATGGCTGTTGGATGTATCCTTTGTTAAAGTTGTGTTGTTATCCGATTAAACGATTATTTTCACTGTTGGAATCATTGAGGTGACATAATCAAGGTTAGAATATTAATGTTAGAACAATATTTAAATTGTCGATGTCTAGTGCGAACACTGTTCTATATCTCTATCCCAACATGTATTATCCCAACTTAATCTGGGAATTTTGAATTATTACGCTAATTTGTTTGTTACCGTTTGACAATAGTTAATTGTCTTTAGAAGGTTGGATTAAGGCAAATTCAACCGAATAATTTGAAATAAAAGCTACACCAAATTGGCAAAAAATCATCATTTAGGGTGGAGTGCAGTAGTTAAGTCAGAATTAAAGTTTACAACTTGGATAGGGTACAACATTTATACGACAATGCTTTTTAGCGAAACTTTTGATTAGTAGAAAATTTGAAAATAAAAAATGTATGACTTGTAATTTGGTGAAATGTAACATGTACCACAAAAATGCGTTACTATTGGATGAAAGCCCATAGAGTGTTACTTACAACCACAAGCCTACACAACCTGATAATGAGTTTGCACAACGTTTGCGGTTGCAAGTTTTCTATGTGAAAATACCCAGGGATTCACGTAGGCGTATAATGGCAAATCAGAACGGCCGTCATAACTTAATGCCGCAAACATTTTTCACACTTGAACTTGGGTGATACAACAGTCAGAAATACAGCCTGGCCTTGAATGTGGAGTGGAGTTCAGTAGTGAAGTAGTAGCTTTAAGTGTAAGCTGACAATTTGTATAGGGCACAACATTTACACAAATGTTGTGACTCGGATTTTTGGTAAAACTTTTGATTCGTAACAAAAATTTAAATGAACCATGTGCAACATGCTACGTGGTGAAACATAACGTGTACCACAAAGCATTTGCTATTTGACAAAAATCACTGAGGATTGCCAACAACCACGAGCCTTTATAGCCTGATCATGCGTTTGCATAACGTTTGTGCTTGTAGGGTTACAACGTGAAAATATCAAAGGGATTCGCGTACAGGCGTCTTACTGCTGGTTGCTTGACCTCGATTTAAGTTCGATTTAGTTTTGTGGTCTAAACTAACCAATCAAATTATTAGATACAATTCTCGCATAGATATCCATTGCTTAATTCGAGCTGCCTTAATCGCACTTAAATCGAGGTCGAGCAACTAGCCGTTAGTTTAAAAAAAGAGTTTTTCTCTCAAAAAAGAAAAAAAAGAGAAAGTTTAAAAAAAGAGGCAAGGTTATAACGGCCGTCATAACTTAAACCGCAAACATTTTTCAAACTTCAACCAGGGTCAATTATAGGAAGAAATACACGTAGTCCTATCCTGAGAAAGAAGATTTTGATTTGAAATGTCCAAATCTCATAATTCTATCCTTTATTCGACGGGTAGCACCCATTGAGCCATTGGGTAGTATATTGGGTAGGTCATTGGTAGTATAGCACCGACAAGACGAACGGCTACGATACAGGTGATAATAATGTCAATGATGCCTGGTTATTTTGAACCAGCACTACCGGTACATTGTATACAGTGACTCAATTGATCATAAATTAGAGACCTCAGGAAGTTGCACCGGACTATTGAAAAAGTTGCGGCAAAGTGCGGAAAAACTCGATTTTACGCGAAAAATGGGAATAAACGCGAAATATGCCGAAAATAGAAAAAAAACGAAAAAAAGTCGAAAACATTATGTTTCTCTAGGCGCCTTACTGATAATTCAAAATAAGCTAATTTCAAAGAAGTTTTAAGTGACAAAGACGACATTTCATGTACAAGCACACTCAAAAAATAGCAAAATATGCGATTTTAAGCGGGAAATCTGAAGAAATCTGTAAAAACGGAAAGTTGCGGGAAATAAAAAATAAACGCAAAAAAACAAAAACCCAATCGCGACTTTCGGAGGTCTCTAATCAGAATCATAATTATTAAGTACTACGTGCATATAAGGGGCTATCTTAGCTATGCGGTCTGTGCTATAGTTTGACAGTTTCCTCAGCTCGTTGTAGACGAAAGACACATGAATCCGGCATCCTTTTCTTCCCAGGCCTGTCCTCGCTGTTCGATCACCCGTGATATTACCCGAGCTGGTCCTTGTGAAGTAGGCTTAGGCCTATCCGTTTAGCGCGGGATTAGGACTAAAAGCATTGACTCACTATAGATATACTGAAATGTCCTCTCTGGATACTGGTTTATTTAGCGTATATGTTCTATTTTCTGAAATTGCTGCGAGGATTTTGATACATTGGTTTGCCATTGATGTACTCGGTGAGAGTTCACTAAAAAAGAAGGTATTGGTGTAAGAATCGCATAGAATGGGCTAATTGATTCATGCTCATGCCTCTGGTCGGTCTCACGTTTGAAAAAAAACTTGATGCAGTTAATTGCTTAGTATGCACTTTTGTTTATTAAAATTTTGTGATTTGTAAGCATTAACTTTTACGTCATGTCTACCAAGCTGTTTATTCAAACAGATTGTTTTTTCCAGTGTATCACACTGTCAACATCATCACACACACACCCACGTGCGTATTTTGTGATCGCATTCCACACTTTCTCAGTCAGCCTATCGAGTGTCTGTGACTGCAAATGGCCTACCCCTGTGTACGTGGAGAATGCGGCTACAAAACGCGTGCGTGTAATGATCGTGACCCTCACAGTTTGCTACACAGTCAAAGAACGATCTGTGAGAATAAACAGTAGATTTAAGATTGTAGCTTTTCGAAGTCCGCATTATGTGATATATTGTAGCTTCATCAGCAATGGAACCAGCTGACAACTCGATCAAAGATAGACTTCGTCTGAAGCTGCTCAAGCGCTCTCATGCGTCCTTTGAAACCGGGCAATGTTCTCAGGTACACAACACAAGACCTCTTTGTCACATATGTTATTTCCTTTGCTTTGAACATTGAGTTGTTGACTCTGATTGAGTAGATTTCCAAAACTCGGTCATTCCATTGTTTCATTGTTTTGAGAAAAAGCCGACGCAAACGCTACGTTGTTGAGAACACTATTAGGGATCTTGTAACATGAAAATCACCGAGTTTGGGTCTTTATTACACTAGCAGCTGTTTGGATTACGATTGTAATGAATATTTATAGGCTGAGAATGCATACAACTTGAAAAACTTTTTTGTGAGATGACCGAGTTTTGAAAATTTGTTACTCAATTTTAAGTTTCGAGATTTTAGTCCAATACTCTCACTCCTATGCGAACTCTAGCAGCGTTTTTTTGCATAACTTTTTGTAGCACTGCACAATGCGCATGTCAGATATGATAAACAATCAATTATCAAATTTGTCTGGTTTAGGAGTTTATTAGAAATGAAAATGAATTTAGATGGGTAGGGTCTACGCTACTACGCGATGAAATCAAGTTAATATTTTTTTGCCAACTCACCATTTGGTGCAGCGTGGCAGCTCCATAGGGTGATCGTTCTTCACGCCGTTCTTAACAGTCACTGTTGTTTTTCAGGCCTGTGTGTCACATGATCTCACATCACAATGCCTTGCAGGAGGGAGGGGGTGGGGGGGGGGAGAATATCTTGTTTTATCACTGCAGGGGAAACGAAAGTTAAATGGACAAAGGGCAGGGGGGCATATCTTTCAATTTGTCAGGGCAGGGCTTGATAAGATTAATTTCCACTAAGAGCAGGGGGGGCAACATCACAGGCTAATGAAAACTTTTCTGAGAGCACTGGGGCTTAGGTTGGGCGCTGCTCCCCCTGAGCGCCCCCCCCGCTCCCCCCCCGAAGCTGCGGGCTTGCCACATGGGATAAAGACATTACTTTTATATGAACTGTTTTTCACTTTTAGCTGTTTTAAGGACTTGCACAATACATTTGAAATTTTAACCAAATGCCTGTAATAATAGTAATATAGTTATAATTAACTGATCGCACAAGCCTATTCGTCAGCTCTATTTGAATTGACATTCAATTATTCGTGTTTTCAAAAGTCTTGACATTTTCTTCTCCTAGGGTAAGGATAATTATGTGAGGTTTTTCTAACCGGCTAGCATTACAAATTAGCTACCTAATGCAAATTATAATAATGCATCTTGCGGCACATTGGATAGCAACTAATGACACTCGTGCGATGTTGTGAGATGATAGTAGGCTACTACAATTGTATAATTACTATACGGTATAAAAATAATACTGCTGTGCATAATTATTGTGTTTAACGCATGTTTCTTGTTGACGAATAGCCCATTGCCCATGTCAATACGGACAATGTAGACTAGATTCTCTAATGGAAAAGTCCGCTGCTGGATTCGCTAAGCCTCTGTCTTGTTAAGACTTTTTACCTCTGACTTTTTAATAGATTTTTAGCGAGGAATTGTAATAATCCACATACAATATATAAGAATGCAGGTGAAAGTTTGTAGGGTTGGAGGACAGGAAACTTGTAGTCCTACGTTTTTAAAATGATTCAATTGAGCGTGGTTTGTGCGGCTGTTTTTTGCAAAGCCGCTATCATTTTACAAGTAATACTTTTGCGCGATATCTCACAAACGTATTGACATTTCCTGTGTTTTTACTGGATGCTCTGCAGCAGCCGCCGTCCAGCACACAGCCCAGTCGCGGCCCCTCACCCCCACTGGCTGTCATCACATTACTGCCCATCGCGCAGCCATCCCCCAGCCCCACAGCTCCACCGGCTGCCATCGTCTCATCATGGCCCGTCGCACAGCCGTCCTCCGGCTCTACAGCTCCATCCGCTGTCATCATTTTGTCACGGCCCATTGCACAGCCCTCCACCAGCCCCACAGCCCCACCGGCTGCCATTGTCTCGTCACTGCCCGTCGCACAGCCTTCCACCAGCCCCACAGCCCCACTGGCTGATGTCATTTCATCAGCCCCAGCAGCTTTCGTTGCAGATGATTTCCAGCCTTCTGCAAAGATCTGGCCAAAACGAAATGGAACCTTTTCATGCTGCTATTGCACTAGTACATTTAATAGGAAAAATAATCTGCAGCGACATATCTTTTCACTGCATCGCAAACAGGCTGCTTCAGCAGTGGTTACAGCTTCACAATCAAAGTTATGCCGTAACAAAAGAAAAGCAAGCGATGTCCGTACCACGTCTGTGACTAGGTGCAACCAAGCTGAAAAGGTGTCAGAAGGTTGCATTGGAAGCATTTCCGAGGAGAAAAATTACATTTGCGAGGTGTGTGCGCGGTGTTTTTGTCGGAAGTATGCTTTGCTCCGGCACAGGACATCAGCCCATGGATTGGACCGAGCATCGACAGCGAACACTCTACGACAACATCGCGCGTCCGATATGGCATTCTCTTGCGATGAATGTTCTCGTGGTTTTGCCCGAAAGGTAGCATTATCGCTCCATAAGAAACGGTCGCACAGTGGCGTGCAGACAACTTTTGTTGTGAAGTGCAATGTGTGTGCGCGAGGCTACACTAAGAAGTCACTACTGACAAGGCACCAACGGAAAGTTCACGGTGCATTACAGATTAGGAAGTTGAAGTGCTCAGTTGTCGCCTGTACTTTCTGTTGTTCAACCATGTCTGACCTCGTGCAGCACTTAAACCAAGTGCATGATCAGAATATGTCCTTTGAAACAATGACATTTGACAGTCAAGATGAGTTTGATAAATGGCTGCTCAAGATCAAACTTGAGGTTCCTTGCACATTTAGGATGCACAGGTTGCGCGGGTTCTCTAAGGAGTACTACTATTGTAGCAGAAGTGGACCGTCTAGATTGATGACTGGAGAACGAAAGCGTCATCTAAAACTACAGGGGTCTTGTAAAATTGGTCGTACCTGCCCTGCTCATATTGTCATGGATCGAAGGAGTGATGGTTGTTTGATGGTGAAATATGTCTCAAAGCATTTGTGTCACTCGAATCGATATGAACAGTTGGGGCATCTACGGTTGCCTGATGTTGAACGAAGGAGGCTCGCTGGGCAGATAGCAAATAAAGTGCCACTTGCTGTCATTCTGCGTGACATTCGTAAAGGACTGCGCGAGAATGAAAACTTGCAGCGGGTTCATCTTGTCACCAAGAGAGACTTGCGTAACATTGCGCACACGTTCCATCTGAATATGGAAGATTGTCTACATCAAGAAGATGAGACAGGTGTTGAAGCGTCGGTGAATTTGGACGACTTGGCGTATGACCGCCTCATTGCGATATCCAAAGGAAAGTACTCGAACAAGTTGACTATTGCTCGGCGACGACACAAGGCCAGCTTGCTCATGAATGCGAGAGTGGAGGCAGTGAATGACAGAGAGTGGATTGTGTCGTCAGCAGCAGATGGGCTTGAGACTTACACTGTGAAGTGGATGCATGACCGCTGCCCGTGCGGATCCTGCAGCGTTGTCTGTAACGACTGCAACGCTTGTCAGCACATGCTGCGATGCACTTGCGCAGACAGCGCCATTGCCAGAAACATGTGCATGCATGTTCACTTCATTTGTTACTTGTACTTGTCAAGTCGCCCGATGGTTCAGAAAAGCACATCCGCTGATGAGGGTGATTCCTTTCGCATAGGAGAATTAAATGGAAGCCATTTGACGGAAGCAGCAACACTTGTTGCACAACTGTCTCGCCCAACTACAAATCTTGAAGATTCGCGACAAAGGGTTCTGCATATGAATCGCGAGATAGAGCAACTGATTGCAACCGTGACCACTCCTCAGCAGCTGCAGTGTATTGAAGATTCATTGAAAGGTTTGAAGGCTAAGGTAGAGGCGGTGGGGCTAGGCTGTGAGAGTCAACGTGAGTTTTCTCTAACCCAGACGTCTTCAGGGCATCCAGCCAGGAAGGCCGTGAAGCCGCCGCGCCGTCCCTTTAATCGTAACCGTCCTTCATGCGGTCGTCCTCGACCGTGTGCGAAGAGTAAGCAGACAAGGGAAGAAATTGTCAAAACGAACGAGCAATGGCTGCTTAGGGGACTTGTTGACAGTGTAGGCGTCAATCCCGGGGTTGGGGGGGTTGCAACCACCCCAGAATTTGGGCTGGGGGGGTCGTGGGGGGTTCAGAGGGTGGGTCAGAACCTCCCCTGATTTTGATTTGTGTAATGTACACGGGTACTGAAGCGAGCGAGGCCCTGTGGTGTAGTGGTTAAGGTGCCGGACTTCGAGTTCAGAAGACCAGGGTTCAAGTTCCCGTTCAAGTTTCTGCGCCGTCAACTATTAAACCATGCGTTACAGGCCCTTCAGCAAGGCTGTTAAACACACAAGTGTCGCTAGCTGCTAACCTTGTGGCAGATAATTATTGATATGATTGGCGTTGGGAAGGGCATCCGGCCGTTAAAACTCAGCTCCAACAACCCAATCAGGGCACAAACGTCGAAACTTGTGTGAAAACATGGATATTAACAGATTGGACGATAAAAAGGCGGTTAGTTAGTTTCTTTTCATGCGGTTACTGGAACGGTAGTGCACAGTTGCACCAAGTTGACCATAATAGTAGTTTTTTGACTTTTATATGTGTTGAAATCGTTCTACTTCACTAATAACTTTTGCATTTACGGTCAGTATTGAAGAAGTTCACAGAAATTAGATATCACGATTACAATGGCAAACAAACCGTGTATAGTGCTATTGGCTAAGTGGTTAACCACATGTATCAGACTTAAGTTTGATTCTCAGGGTTATAGAAGCTGAATCAGTGGAAGAATTTGTTATAGTTTGGGAAACTAAATTCTTTTTTGAAAGACATGCCTGTCTACGGTGTACAAGTTAGTGGCCATGTGGTTTATTCTACTCAGGCTTGAATTCAATGGTGTTTAATGGTGTACAGAGAGGCACGGTGGTGTAGTGGTTAAGGCGTCAGACTTTGAGTGCAGAGGATCAGGGTTCAAGTCCCCGCGCCGGCAACTATGAAACCATGCATTACAGGCCCTTCAACAAGGCTGTTAAACACACAAGTGTTGCTAGCTGCTAATGGTTGGCGTCAGGAAGGGCATCTGGCCTTAAAAACTCAGCTCCAGCAGTCCTGATCAGGGTGAGCGAAAACGTCTAAACCTGTGTGAAAACGTGGACATTAGCAGATTACACGATAAAAAGCTGGTTAGTTAGAAGCGTAACATTGTACTTAATAATTTTCATATTTGCGGTCTGTTTTGGAAACTTGTCACTCAGGTTTGTTTAGAAAAGTGGCAATGTGCAATGGACTTTTAGAGGTTTATTTTGATAAGTGTACATGTTTTCGAACTGATAAAGGCGTTTGCACCCGGCTGAAAGCTCCTGGAGTTGGGTTTTCTCGGCGGATGCTCTTCATAACGCCACCAGATTGATAACCTATACAGCACGATGGTTAGCAGTTTTCGACACTTGTGTGCTTTGCTGGAGGGCCTGTAACGCAATGGTGTCGTACATGCGAGTTTCATTCTTGGCGTGATGCTTTGCAGTAAACAGGGTTTATTTTAGAAGGCGTAGTACGCCTAAAACAAGGTTTTTAAAAATCGTTACGCCTATTTAGAAACGGGTAGGCGTAGCGTTATGCATAAAAATGAGTGTCTTAGGCGTAAGCCTACGCGTTTTTTAAGATGTGGCGTAAGAGCTGCCTGTGTAAGATAGACGAGTGACGTTGATCATTGCCGCTACTAAGGCTACTCCTTATTTCAATGGTGCAGGCGTAAGATGATGCTACTTTCTGACGAAGGAGGCGTAATGCTATGCCGGTTTCATCAGGGCAAAATTAACTCTGGCAATAAATGCACTTTATTTCCATGAAAAGTTGTTTAGTGTTGCAAGAATATTTTACACGCCATTTTTTTAAATAAACAAATAAACGGATCAATGAAAGCAATATAGTAGATTTAGCTTTGCAGAATATAATTTGATAGAACGTTTTGAATTAAGTATTCCGAACACTAACTCTAGTTCCTTTAAAGCAATACAGTATGGTTATACAAGATTAATATCCAAAAAACCAAACACAAGGTGTGAAATTAATTGTAGATCAGCTTTTAGTGCGCTGATTGGATTTGATGAATTTGTATAAAAGTTAGTGTTAATATAATATTAACACTGAAGTAGGTTAAGCCTTGTACGTCTTTACTGTTACAGTAGGCATGCACTAGTAAAGTCTACATTGTGATACTGTTCGTATTGGTATCAATCTACTATTAGTATCTGTGTGTTTATGTTATGCTATTGTTTGTTGAGTTGTGTGTAAATAAATTTGATAAAAATAAACTTTCGTTGAACTCTAACGAGTTAATTGAGCTCCAAAAGTTGCAAAACGCTTGGTCGGGAACTAGTTTCTGATTTTATTCCGAATTTTTTCAAAATATTTTCCTCGAATACTCTCATCGCATAAAATAAAATGCTCTGGCAAATTTCTATGTGGTAAACACTCATCCACACGGCTATTTATTGTAAAAAGAACTTTTGAGGATATTTACTTGAAGGTTGCTTCTCGCGGGCTGCCGCAAGCGTCAAATTGAGTTATTGATCTTTTGACCATTACATTTTGTCTTCTGCCATCGCATCGCATCTCACCCCACAATAACAATATGCTTATTAGGCTTACATTGCCTATTTGCCTATTTCGCACTATTTTATTAGGATTTCCAGCTGTCTCTTTTTATAAGGGACGTCCCCTATTTGAGGCCATTTGTCCCTTTTTTCTTACGAAGGGCATAAGGGATGCCAATTGTCCCTTATTTGGGCCAGGCCTAAATTTTCATCATCTGATTACAACAAAACTTTTTTTTTAAAGATTTGACCTGTTAAGTTCTAAATATGATCCAATAGCTTAATCCTGGAGGCACAAATCGTTCTTAATATTTGATTATAGATCTTGTTACAATCGCGTGTGAATCGCTGGACAAATTTTGTTACACTAAATGATGTTATATAGTGAAAGGCAAGTAATATTGTTTTTGCAAAGTAGTGAAAAAAATTGAATCATGCGTGCTGAGTATTTTGTGTCCCTTATTTGAACGACGAAAATCTGGCGACCTTAGCCGTTATACATTTTAGAATTTGCAGCACGCGTAGCCGAACATACCGCGCTTTCAAAGTGTAGTATTGTTATGTTTAAGGCGTTACTTCAAGGCTTGTTACTGTTATCACTGTAGTGCGAAATCATGCGAAATGAACCGTCTGATTATCAAGTTACCGTGGTCTCGGTAACACTTATATAGGGATGGCGTGCTCGCCTGTAGTCTTGTTGTTGTTGGGGTTGTTACATGGGAGAGATAGGAAATTTTAAGGAAGATGGATTATCTTTCTCAATATTCATCGCTTTCGTTCGAAATTTGTACCATAAGATAGGGAATTCAACAGACACGCGGCCTGTGAATTTGCTTGAGCAAATTTTAGGTATTTCTATTTTTTTTTTATAAAATACTTTGAGTTTAAAAATTCGTTTGCTTGTATCATGACGTACCGCTGCAAAGTCTAGCCTAGCCTGTATGCAGGCCTATGCCTATGCAGGCCTAGCTGGCTGGCGTTCAAACAGCCTGCAGCCCGCTAGCCCGGCAAGTCCACAGTCTGGCTGGTTCTGACGTCAGCATTAAGAACACAGCCCATGGAGAGCAGCCTACTATTGACATTAGGCTATAGGCCTAGCAAGCTTGTGGTCATTTTACGGTCAACCTGCACTTTATCCAGAGGACAGAAAAAAATTGATTGGCCTATGATTTAGAGACCGCATAATGGCTCTAGAAGGTTTGAAAGAATAATGACAGTAGGCTAACCTGCTATAGGCCTATAGGCCTATAGCATAGGCCTATGCTATACGTAGACTAGGCCTATAGGCAGAGCCGGTGTCATCGGCACCGGCGTTAGGGCTCTCACGCGT
>JAQIWG010006082.1:0-13720 GCA_034695025.1 Chamaedrilus cognettii | reverse complement strand
AGCGCTTATTCACTTCGCGTATATGCGCTGTCAACTGCGTCGCGGTTAACCACTTCGCGGTCAAGTATGTAACCCCACTGTAAATATCTTCATTTCGCACGAAGTGTACACACAACAACAGTTCACAGCAGAAAACATGGAACCGGCGGCCAAGCAAAGGCTGCTCACAACTGCCAGCTCAATCACCGAAGAGCACCAACATAACTGTTCCTTCAAAATACTACCACAGAGCACTCCGATAGTTAGAGACCTTAAACACGTCACGCACCTGCGAAAAAGCATATTTAGCACATAGAGTAAAAAATGCATCATCACTCCTGTTAATGGAAATGTTAATTAAATTTCAACACAAGTTGCTATGTGTTGTATGGAAATTAAGTTTTCTGACGTCCAATGGTAAGCTCAAATAACTAAGTTCTCTGACATCCAATCGTAAGCTCAAAGGTAAATAACCCATATCGAATTGACTTTGCCTAATGATCCGTTTCAACAAAGATTTGAAAAATTTGGAAAAACCCCGATCGAAGGTCTTCTCCAAGCTATTTGAAGACTTTCTTTTCCAAATTTTGGCATATGCAGTAAGCATTACAATCGCATGCATTGAGAATCGATGAACAGCACGTCAGGCGCAATATTCAGTCCTACATTACTGAAGATGCTGTTTAGGGCTCCAAAGTATTTCTGCTTGACTATTTGAAAATAAAATTTGAGTTTTTCCCTCATAAAACATTGATTACAAGTCATTTAATTTTTTTGTTCCAATCCAGTAGAGTACTTGCAACAACCCACGATTTAGCTACCACATTGCGCCTCGCACCAAGTCTCATGCACAGCAATCATTGCAGTTAATGTAGCCTATGCATACATGCTAATAGTGGCGAATTCATGGATGCACAAGTTTATAATTTCTGCAATTCTGATAAGGATATGAAAATTATTATAAGATCATCAGAGCATAAGGGTGAATTAAAACACTCAGAGTTCTGGCTTAAGTCACATTTAGCCAGCAAAACGAATATCTCGTCAACAAAACAGCAAAGCAGCTTTGCACTAGTGTCGGCCGAGCAGCAGCAGCTGGGTGGAGAGCGCAGTGGCGAGGGTGCAGAGAAGCGCGCTGGTCCGAAGGGCGCCCGACCCAGACTTGCACTCGTATGAGTCTCCCGTGTCCACGCAGCGCGCTCCAACCGGACACGGATTCGTCTTGCAGTGGTCTCTGTCTAGCTCATGCATAGACAACACACATTTAAATTGAATGTATTGCATTTTGGGAAACATTTTAGTGTCTTTAATCATGCTTAATTTGCTATAATGCTTACTGCATGCTCTGTGAAAGATATCTACCGAGAAGGTTCCAGTTCGATTCAATAAATACAGCGTGCTCGGAGGTGCTCTGATCGAAAAAAGTCACAAATGTTGTCACCTACAGTGTATTGTTGCCACATGAAAAGGTGGCCTAACATCCGACAAAATCTACGCTTTCTGAGAGAGCTTATTAAAAGCACCTGCAATTCAGAATTAAAGCGAGAGAGCAAGCCTGAAAAGACACCAACTTCCCATACGAGTCTACCCAGAGCATGGGTGTCAAGTATGTCGACCTATTCTATACATCATTATTGAATTAACTTTCTATACATGTACCTTGCACAGAACGTCGTTGAATTTAGGGTGGCAAGTGCCGATTTTGAATTTCGTTAGCCAGAAATCACTGCAAGTGACAATCTCTTAGAAGGCTGGGACGACGCTTTATGACTGGAATGAAATCAGACTTTAAATGATTCAAATTTGGCCATCATTGAATTAACTTTTGTTTTCAGAGTTTTATGCTAGTTGAGTACTTGACAATTAAACAACCCTTTGCTTACCAATGAAACCTCTACCAATAAAAATAATAAAAATAAAAATAATCGCTACAGGCTGTAACGCCGCGTCCATGTTAACACATGTTAGACGTTTATATTGGAGCTGCGTTTTTACGGCCGGATGCCCTTCCTGTCGCCAACCAGAATAATAAATTACTCTGGACGACGATTATCAGCTAGCGACACTTGTGTGTTTAACAGCCTTGCTAAAGGGCCTTTAACGCCATGGTTTAATAGTTGCCGGCGCCGGGACTCGAACCCAGGTCTTCCGGACTCAAAGTCGAACGTCTTAACCACTATACCACAACGCCTTGCTGTGACGTAGCACTAATTGATGCCTTAATTTTAGATTGAATGGCCACAAGTAGTTTCTATGCCACAAAATATGTAAAAATAACCGGATTTTCTGGTTCCAATCCAAATAAGGTTAAGCTCACGCCCATTCTTGTCGCAAAGTTCTACATCTCCAAAATCATGTTTCCTGCGCATCCTGTAGGAGCAAATGCAGATCTTGATTGACAGTCAGACAAACTGAATATTTTTCAAAGTTCATCTCTTTCCTAGAGGTTTTCAACAAAGCCCATAGTATGCCCGTCACGACCCTTCTGCTGATGACCCTATACATTGGTCGCCCGCGGCCTGTTTGTTTTGAGATCTAGTACATACATGTATATCAGATCTGCCCCGTCTATAAGTAGTAAAATACTGTACCTTTGACAGCTGTTTTTTTCTTGTCCCATGCACAGGTATGATGTGAAAATATGCATGTGCGTGCCATTTGTAGATTTTACAAATAAATTCATATTTTACATCAGTAAATCCAAACACGGCGGAACTTCTTTCATGGTGCTTCAAGTTGGTACCATACCACCGCTAACAGCCTCGAGTCCGAAGTTGGTCGTGTGGGTGGTGCTACCCTCGATGTTGGCGTACACGACACCCTCCGCGTTGCCCGACTCGATGTAGACGACCCCCGGTTCGCCGGGCACGGAGCGCACGAGCTGGTCGTAGAAGTCTGCGCTGGGGTAAGTGACTTTGGACAGGTAGAACGTCGCGCTACCGGTCAGCGTCCACACCTTGTAAATATTATCAGATTATGATAATGTACCCTGTTAAATGTGGAGTGTCACGTACTAGTATTTATTTCACGCTGGACTTCCATTCGTGACTACTCTCTTGCGTACGCCTGGCGGCGGCCCAGCAGCCAGCTGCCCGCTGCTTGCTGCCAGTTCCTGGCTTCATGGGTGCAAACAGTGATACCAGCGTAGTCTTTCCCGTTACTAAACGACAATCTAAACATCTGTCTTAAAATCATGCAAAACATGCCAGGAACGTGACTTGGCCGGTCCGGTGCCTCTAGCGATTTCCGTGAAAAAATTAAGGTAGCCTTTAAATGGCGGAATAAAAAAATGTAACGTTTAAAATAAATTTCTTAAGTGGCTGAGTGATATTGCCAAAGCATTTTGCAGATTTGTTTAATAAGAAACAGCACTAGGCCGATTGATGTAATTCCGGATAGTGATGAAGCTTTGCTTGAGCCATTGCACCAGTATACCTATGGGGTAAAAGATGTGACAGATTTTTCATAGATTTTTAATCAATTGACTCAGTCGCTACTACGCGTCAAAATAGTAAATCTGTGGGCAATAACTTATCTTTAACCAGTTAATTATTGTCACCCTGTAACGATATGCATATTTACTAAGCTATTAAACTTGATGATGCTCTTGAGCAATGAATATGTCTTTGATTTGTGCCTTTGCATGCCCTTGCCTTTGCCTTTGATAATGCCTTTGGTGTTGGCATAACTATTATAACAGTGTCTATAACAGTTCTTAAAAGTAAGGCTAAGCGTAATCACGATAAACTAGATGTCTTTTGATGAATTACAATCAGCTCTACACTGTCAAAAAAAGCTTTAAATTTCCATATTTCAAAGAATTGTCATCATATCTAAAGACTCCAGAAAAGGTACTTGGATTCAAAAAGGTGCTGGTTTTACTAAAGCTATGAATAATGTAAAATCAACATTATAAATCATCGCACAAAAATTATTCAACCTTAAATATTGTATACTCGATCTCACGAAAGCGTTTGATAGAGTTAATCGTGATGTATTTTTTTTAAACCGGTAACGCAAAACCGTCCCGTTTATTATATTTATATTGCAAGATGTTGCTATGATAAAATGTTTAACACTGTCAAACGGGGTTCTGACATATCAAAATTTGCTTAATTGTGTGCCGGAATTTGGCAGGGCGGTATTCTATCACCACGTTTTTGTAGTATAGATTGATGATGTGTATTGTCATCTTGGCAAAAGTATTCTAGGATGCTTCATATATTGTAACTGCTTCAATATGTATTATGTATGCGGACGATTTCATCCTTCTGTCTATTTCGGTGCAACATTTACAAAGTTAAGTAGACATTTGTCAGCTAGAATTTAAGGAAATTGAAATGGACATTAACATATTAAAGTCAGCTTGTATAAGAACAGATCTTAGACATGCTACACCTTGTCAGGACGATAGCATGCACGCTATGCCCATTAAGTGGACAAATAAAATAAAGTAGGCCGATCTATTATTCAGTTTTTATCATTAAAACAGCGTAACAACTTTCAGCCTTCTAACTAAAAATAGTTTAGAGCGTTGAGTAGTATCCATGAAACGGCAGGATTGAAGGCATCATCGATTGTTTTATGATCGCCTATTAGTTCAGGCATCATCGATTGTTTTATGATCGTCTATTAGTTCCTAGGGTGATCCGCCCCTATTTTTTTGGGTTTGTTTCTTGTACAGCCCTTTACAGGGAAGAGGTCCCATTGCACCAGCTGATGGTTGCTGCCGGTGGTTCTACGTAAGCTGCTAGGCATCATATAGGAATTCTTGTAGATGACTGATTTAAATCACGTTTGCAAAGGGTGCACGAAGTGACTCACAATCTTTACCGCAGCCGGGATTCGAACCGACAGCTGCCGCACTCGTAATCCGAGACCAACTTCCGCTGCAAAGAGACCAACTTCCGCTGCAAACAAAAGACTGGCCGAGTGGTCGAAGCAACCACTCGGCCAGCCTCTTGTTTGCAGCGAAAGCGTGAGATTAGAATAGAAAAATTATAAATAGTCTTGAAAATGAGTATTTTTGTGCTTTTAATCAAATATTTGGCGGCTTTGACAAAACGATTATGCAATAGTGTCAGTTTTTCATGGCCTATTTGCAATGTAACTTTCTTTGAATCAACCAAGTTAAGCTGCTATTGTAAACTTAATTCACACGGCATGGTATATAGGCCTGGTAAGATCCCTTGTACCATTTACGAAAAAGAACAGACTAGGAATTTAGTTATTTTTTCACTAAATAGGAATTTACTGTGTTATCTAATAATTTATTAATTTTTGTAAATGGCATGTATAAATATTTTAGGAATCTGATGACATAACTGATGTAACTTGCATGACATATCTGACATATGGTATGTCTTTACTGTAGCAGAGGGAATTTATTTCAGTTAACCCTTTCATATTTTTTTTCTTTCTTTCATATTTCCCGCACCTACGATTCAAGCAAATGATATTTTTCCATCTCCGTTTGCATGACGTATTTTTGTGCGTTACAAGTGCAATATGCATGCATACATACATACATATGTACTCTTTGCATTATTTTTTTGTGATTCTTGTATCTACAGTGATGTTTGAGCAAAGGATACATGTATAATACAGCTTGCAGAACAATTAAGCAAATTCAGATTGAATGCCAATCACCCGGATTGTGAGACCCTTTTCAGCAGTGCCGTTGTTCGCCAGCATGACCGTCGTTGGAGGCGAGACTTTGATCTTGCAGTTCATATCCCTGCCTGGAGGAAGGGAGGAGTTGCTTCCTTGCTCTATTGATATGATCATGGGAGCTACGAGACAGATACATGCAGACGTGCAAACATGACCATTTTAGAAAAAAATGTGTTGCAATTCTTATCGCCATGCATAAAAGGACGCACGTATATATGATATTGGAATAATATTTAAGCCTATATTAGATCACCATGAAGAATTTTACTGACAGAACCTGGCATGTTGTTGAACACAAAGAAGTAAGAAATAGAACAAATCTAATGCGCTATTTAATTCCTTCATACTGATTACTAACGTGAATAAGCTAATACACATTGTGTACGTACATGTATCTATCGATAATAAATCGATCAGTTTATTCTTATTATCGTTTCCTGATATTCAAATTTTCTTTAATAACTTGCTGCCTTCATAGATTGCTTGGTGCAATTGATGCAATGACAATGCTGCTATCCGGTTCATAAACTGCAATGCTTTGCTTCCTAACGATCAGCATTTGTACGAAATCATTTACAAAAAAACCAAGTGAGCTTTCGCCCTTTTGCTCTACGCGAGGTTTCTGTCCTCGCCGAAGGTAAGATATATTTATATCTTATAGTCAATTCAAAGAGACCCAAAATCTGTCACAAATTCACAAATTCACAATATTGAAATGATCAATATATTTTTAACCAACCTTCGCAAGTCCGCTTCTCGATTATATCTTGCAAACTGTCGAACTCCGTGAAGCCCGCCAGCATGATGACGTTGAGACACACGGGGTCGCTGGCGATGACGCGCAGCTCCGCCATTACCGCGCTGCCCACCCCCACAGACAGCATGGTGATGTCCGCGAGGTGCACCCGCTCGGCCGCCGCGATCGTAAGCGTCGGGTTGGTCGACATGCCGTCAGTGACAACGATGCCTATTCGCGGGTGCCCTAAAATGGCGAAAAATATGGACACCGCAAGTTAAAATAACAAAATTAGACTTACGCCTCAATCTGCATGTAAATCTATGCATTGCTATAGTCGCATTAGGCCTGAGGGATGGCCGCTAATGAGCAGACACAAAACTCTCTACTTTGTCATTTTTTTCCAAAAATGAAGAAAACATACACGTAGGAGAGGATCACAGTGGGATTTGGTCTTGGTTTTCCTTTTCCATTGGACCAAGAGACGCTTGAAAAACTGAAATTGAACTATTCGATGCTAGCAAATGCACGTGTAATGCATCGACTAAATCAGCATCAGGCCAATTAAAGTAGTATTTCAAAAAATCGTCATGGAGTTGCAAGCGAGAGATTTTTCATGGTACAACTACATGTATAGGCTACAACACGCACCATTCTGGATAGGGCGAGCCCCGCCTTCATCGCCGAATGACTTTAGTCTCATTGCGTCGAGGGCTAGGTTGGTGTAGGTATTCCCGCTACGGTACGGTATGCGATCGACAGCTGCAATCATGTCGGCTTTGTTCATATACGTCGTCAGGTTGAACTCATGGACGACATCGGTGCCGAACTGAATCACACCTATGCGAGTCTGATTGGGTTCAAGGCCGACGTCAAAGTCGCCGATGGCTCTCTTTACAAAGTTTCGGATGAGCTGAAAGTTGGAGGTGCCAATACTGCCTGAACCGTCGAGCACAAACATGACGTCCGCTCCATTGCTGTTCTTGCAAACTGTGGCAATTATATTGATGTGTTTCCACCAACAACATCATGTTCGCTATTACGTTAGATAAACCTAATATAGCCTAATCCTTTTTTAATAACAGCGACTTACATAATGTTGTTTTAATAATAACAGCGACTTGTATAGGCCTAGTCTACATTAGAGAAAACTTAGAGAAGAAGCGACTGTTTGGAAACGTTAGTGTCTCAACAGTACATCGCATATGATAGTACTGATGCGTCCGCTCTAGCACCTAACCTAGTCCTATTTTGAAGTAAGTCAGAGCCCGCAGTGTAGGCTATCCTCCAATAGCCATATTTTCATACTAAGTGCAGGAATGCTCAATTTTTTTAAACCCGCTGCATCCCGTTGCTTCAATGTGCCTTCTCGAAGTAGATGAATACAAAATCAATAGCATAACTCAGGAGATAAAAAATAAGTTTACATGACTTGTCCTCGAGTTGATTCACGTCGCGCTTGAAAAACTCTTCATTCGTTCCCGGTCTGTAGTGGGTGACGTAGAACGTCGCCTGTCCATTTAAGTCCCGCGGTATGGTGGCGGGGGGAGGGCGGTTGTGGATGAAGAGACGCGCAGCGAGCGCCGAATGGAGAGGCTTCGTGAGATCCTGCCACGTCACCGTCATCCAGTCGAAACTAAAGTTGGCCCTGATGGCCAGTCGCTGAGCGTTCAGCTGCGTCCCAGCGAGCTTTGTCTCATTGAACATGGCCTCATCCATCTGGCATTTTAACAATGTCACAATGCCTAATAGTTCCTAGCAGGGATTATTTTAGGATTTTAGGAGACGTAGTACACCTAAAACAAGGTTTTTAAAATCATGACGCCTATTTAGAAACGGGTAGGCGTAGCGTTACGCGTCAAAATAAATGACCTAGGCGTACCCCTACGCGTTTTTCAAGATGTGGTGGCGTAACGGCTGCCTGTGTAAGATAGTCGAGTGACCGAGCGACGTCGATGATTGCTGCAGAAACGCGCATTCGGTATAGTTAGTAGTAAACGGCTTTGAAAATATCTATCAGCACCCCCTTCCTCCCTCCCCCGCTCACAAGTTCTCAGGCAAAGTAAAGTCGGCACATCAGTGGTTCTGTAGGCTTAGTCTAGGCTGCTTCTTTTTTGAATGGTGCAGGCGTAAGACGACGCGACTTACTGAAGAAGGAGGCGTAACGCTACGCCGATTTCATCAGGGCTAAAATGAACTCTGGTTTCTAGCAATCTAAAGAGGTTGGGTATTCTTAGAATACTGAATGCACCCAACACGGAAAGCACGAAAGCAAATTTAGAAAACTTCTGTAATTTGGAAACCTCTGTCTTTGGCAGAAGAATTAAACATATTACAGTAGCTGGTGAAAGGAATGCCTGCCATGACAAAATCGCATACCGATGAATTACAAGATTTGTTAATAACAAAATTTAAATTGAATCAAACTCAAACGGCAATAGCCTGCAGGCCCCTATCAATAAAACTGAAAGAATGAACGTTTATGGAAACGAATGATGTAAACGCTTATGGATTCAATAACGTCTTGCATTATCAGCTGAAAGGAGGGAGGGGGGAGCAGAAAGAATTAAAGTTAACTCTGGTTCCTGGCAATCTACAGAGGTTGGCTATTATTAGAATACTGAATGAATAATCGAATTGTAGCCGATTGTTTCTTTAAAAAAACGTTTTTTAAAGCTTAGCGGCTTATGGTACTATTATCATCAATAATATTTAATACTATTTCTTCTTGGCATCGATCGTTAAAATGGCGCGCGATCACGTGTGCTAAGTTGCTAACCTGCCAGATCCCCCCATAGTAGCCAGAACGGAATGTCCACTGATCGATTCCATCCTCGGACTCGACGTAGGCGATCCTGCGCGTCAGCATCTTGTCGTCCGGGAACACGCAGGACGCGTCGATGAGTCCGCACACTGCTTCCGCCACACCCCACCCCTTGGCCCCCGGAGTGGTCGTCCGATCGGCGTCCGCCGTACTGGCGATGAGGACTAGCCAAGAAACGAGCAAAACTGCCGCTTGGTGGACAGACATCGCGCCGACTGCCGTGTATTTGTATGAAACTGACGAATGTATTGTAGAAATGCTTGCCTGCGCTCCTCGCCCGTAGGCAGCGTTAGTAATTCATGGGTTTTCACTACGGCTAAGTATCTCCATAGTAGTACCGGTAATTTTTCACCAATAAACAATTTAGAGGCAACTTGAGTTTAGACTATGATCAAGTTTTCTCTGACATACGTGTAACCATCATTTATAGATTCATAATTATACTATACGTTCTATATCCGTTGAAAGAAGGATAACCATCCGAGAAATCTATACGAAACCTGTAATTTTGCACAAGAACGAAAGCGCTTTTATTGCTACGTCAAAGCAGTATACCTAAATATGTATAAAGGATATAAATATGTATATAGTATGTGGCGATGCCTATTGCATATTATTGTTGCGGTAAAGTATCTCACTCGTTTTAGTCATTATATTAAGTTCACTATTAAGATCAGGAAATAGATTGTCTCTTTTCAAACCGCTGAGATTTTATCTACAGTAACTACGCCTCTGCATCAGGGTTAAGCATAGGAGGCGTACTACACCTAAAATAGGTGCTTTTTTCGAAACTGTAGGCCTAATTAAAAAGGGTAGACGTAGGGCCACGCCAAAAATGAGTGAACGAGGCGTACGGCTAGGCGTTTTTTGAGATGTGGTGTCGTAGCGGTTTCCTGTGTGAGAGAAAAAATAAAAGGTCATTTTTTGTATTGTTTTGTATTGTTAGGCTTGTGGAAAGGTTGTACTGCTAGAAGCCATAACCTAGGCCATTAAATAAACATTGAGCGTTAGAACGGCTTTGAAAATTTATTTCTGTCGGCACTCCCCCCCCCCCCTCCCCGTCGAGAGATCTTACCGCTTGGAGGCTAAGCCTATACTCAGAGGCTTAGGCGTAAACTGACGCCTGTGTTATGAGAAGACGGAGTAACGGTACGCCACTTTTCTCAGGACTAAACCAAACTTTGATCTGCATAGCGATTAAAAACCGTTCGTTTTGACCAAGACACTATCATTACATGGAGGTTAGATTGATTAACATTTATGAAAATGTCACTGCGTTAGTGTCTTCTTCCAAATAGGTCAATACGCAGGCATAGAGTTTCAAGATCTTTCGCACAGCTCTGCTTTCAAGACAAATATTGTTATGTCGATATATAATTAATATGATTAGCGTAAATTAAATTAATTTTAATTTAATGGCAAATTTAGCTGACTGACATTAAGTGACATTTAATTTCTGGCGTTTTAAATCTAAAATAAGTAATTAACTAATTATTGCACGCATATAAGAATTTAGAAGAAACAAAGCGGCGCATGTGATTTCGGGCCTATAGATCCAACTTTCGTTCGACGATTGGCTATCAACCATGGTAGGCCTATATATATGGAGAACCAAATCTAGCAGGTTGTCTAGTTTAATTGCATATCTAAGATAGGCCTAGTTACATGCGTAGAGTGACTACGCCTACGTGTTTAACTCTTGATGTTAAAAGATCACGCTATTATATAGGCTACTGCGCTTATAGGTATGCGTTGAGTACATATGTATGCATTATAGATATATTGCTTGTTTGTTTTTTGCTCAACGGCAGAGCAGCACACGGTCTCAAAGTACACTGTAGCCTACTAAGTCAGCCAGCGACATGATTTATTAAAAGAAAAGCTTGCTATTATTTAATATGCTGATAAGTATTTGCCTAAGCTTAAAGGCCATAAATTAAATGACAAACGTGAAGTATGAATCGCACGGATGAAATAATTGAAATAATGTAGATCAACGATAAGTTATTTACAAGAGGGGTTGCCATGCCAAGGGCATCGACATGGGCGGGGAGGGGAGGGAGCAGAGGAGATAAATGTTCTCCCAAGAAAAATTATTAGGTGGGAACGCACTCTAGCGAATGCTAACTTGACCTCAAAAGTTGGTATACAGAAATCCCCAAGAAAAATTATGGGGGGCAAAGCTTCATCCACAAAATGTAACTTGTCCCTCAAGCCCTTTAAATATGATTTGATTTGATTTTATCGAGTTATGGCAACGTTTCGAGTGTTACAATTTTCTTCGGGACACGATGTGCATGTAGGCTCACATGTTTCTATCGAGCGTTGCTAGTCTTGATTTTATGCATTAAGAGAGTGATAGTAAGAACCTCTCTGGCACGTTCCGATAGCTTTGTAAATTGTAAGTGCTAACTATCATGGTTTTCTATCGGACTATAGTGCGTCTTTGATAATCCCGTCATTGAGCCATTTTATGTCTTTATGCTGTGTGCATTGATAAATATTAAATAACGCTATAAAATAAATTGTTCATGCTTGCCGAGCAAAAACACAACTTTTATATCAGCCCCCCATTGAAAACGAAAAAGTTGACGAATGTAGCTTCACAAAAATCAATCGGCTCCGTGATAGATTTGTCATCGTGATTCATCAGTGAGCAATGTTGCCATTCCTGACCCAGAGCAGCTAGGCTACTGAGTGTTCAACAAACGGTATAGCCTATGGGCCGAGGACTGAAATGCATTTAATCCTTGCACCGCACTGCGTGGTCCATTCAAACAGACTATGACATTTATATATTTATTACTTGCCTGCTATTAGAGACTCGTACATTTACCGTATAGCACGCAGCCGTTACGCTAGCGGTTTCTAATATTTGCGTAATGTTGCAATTCGCCAAGAAATTAACGCGTAATCCACCTAGAGTGGGCGCATCCCCCAAAGCCAAGTGAATTGGTCTACAAAGACGTGAACGATGACAAATAGCAACCAATCAGAAATTGGGATTCAAATGAAACAGATCTTCGTTGTCATGGACGCGGTAGACCGTTGGCGTAAACTTGCAAATTATACAGGGTGCGGGAAAAAAATTACCCCCTAGCAGATTCGCGAGAACGCAGCCAAAAATTAATAATTTCGCTTCATCTTTTCAGGGAATGTAGCTGAGATAATTTGACACAAGTTCTGAAAATTTCACTAGCAAACCTGCTTGCATTCAAAAGTTAAAAAACTCTAACCAAAAAAGTGAAAAATCGTTCTAATCAACACGATTATACCTGCAATTAGCATTTTGATGTCTCTTAGTCACGGAGCTTTGAATCACTGAGGTAAAATTAGAAGTCCTGGAAGAAGTTGACGGCTTTGTTTAATCTTGATTTTTTTGGTATTCGCCATCTGCTGTGATGAATGCTTAGTATCTCCTTCAGTATGCATGCGTGGCTTTCTTGATGTGCTGCTGCAGCACAAGTCAGTCAAGTCGCGCACTGGTTCGTTTTCAGTTCCGCCGTTGTCTTTAGCATTGGTCTGTGGGCCTGGTAGACTACTTTTCATGCATCACCTCCCTATTAATGGTAGTCGGGAAAAATAGGTCCTGCTAGTTTAGCGACAAATTTTGGAGATCGGCAGTCATAAAAATGCCATTTGCAGGTATCATTGTGTTGGTTAAAGGGATTTTTTCACTTCTTTTGTAGAAGTTTCATAACCTTTGAATGCAAGCAGACTTTCCAGTGGAATTTTCAGAACGTGTGTCAAATTAACTCAGATACAATCCCTGAAAAGATGAAGCGGAAATAAAACTTTTTGGCTGAGTCATCGCGAATCTGACAGGAGATTTTTTTTGCCGCATTCTGTATATACGTGTTTTGACATTTTATCAAATCAGTTAAATTCTCTATGTTTTTGATTTTCTTTCCTTTACAGAACACAACGTGATGAATCTGTTTATAAAGTCGCATTTAAAAATTTCTCAGTCCTCACTGTTTCTGTACAAATGGATTTGAAGGTGATATCGAAAAAATTGAATTGCAGAAAAGCCGTCGCGATTTCAACATTTTTGATTGCGGATTCGGATACCCCAGTATTCAGCATAGTCCACAGTAATATCTTTCTACGCAACGGCTTATTTCATCCAACTATACTAGGCGTTCGGGTAGATCACATGGTACAGGTAGAACGCCGCGTTGCCGGTCGTCGTCCACAGCTGGAAAACATGGCAAGCTTGAAAAATGTACTTGCATAATGTACGTATAACTTGCGGGAGATCAATTTTTTTAAACTTTACAAACTTAAAATGTTTGAAGAACACAGAAAGCGAGAGCAAAAAATATTATTTGAACAAAGATATTTACGATTAGCCTACTCTGGAAATGCATTTGTTAAGGCCCAGTTGTTCACTAGAGAGTCATTTAAACCATAGTTGAACGATCCAGGATTATTTGAATAACTCCCCATTATTGGCGAGTTATTCAAACAATCCTGGATTCAATTTGCGAGATCCGATTGGATCGTGA
>JAQIWG010006081.1:0-13720 GCA_034695025.1 Chamaedrilus cognettii | reverse complement strand
CCCCACCCCCGCTGGAACCGTCCTTGTAAACGTTCGATTGCGTGGGGACGAGGTGTGAAATATTACGGGCAGCGTAGCCACTGTGATGCTATTCTGATCAAATTGGAGATATTTGTGAGGGTCATGTGTTATTTTTTAGGCCATGTGTTAGTTTTGAAAAAAAATCCCAAGAAAAAATTCTAGAATATTATTTTTTAAAGCCAAAGTGCTATTTTGATTGTTGATAAAAAATTGACATAGCAAACTGAGAAGTACAGGACAAATGTGAAAATACAAGGGTTAACGAAGTTAAATAAGGATTAAAATTAGAGAAAAAAGGGCGAACAATATGATCTGAAGACTGAAGAGAGGCATTTCGAGGCAAAATAATCGTGTTTTGGGTAGTCTTTTGCATATGTGCTATTTTGCTGTATAAAGTGCTTTTAATCGCATTTTCTGATCGGAAATGTGCTATTTTGAAGGCGTGTTGGTGCTATTTTCAGAAAAATTAGTGGCAACGCTGATTACGGGGTGATACTTTACACTTGCGTCTGTTAAAGTCTGTATGTGGAACAGTTTTGAATCCAGCCTGCAATTTTGTAACCGGGCATCGGTTGTGATACAAGTTTTCATTGTAGGTTCTGGCCAACCCAGTTCATTTTATTAGCGTTATGATTTCTCTAAATTCTAAATGAATTTTTATAAGTCTTTTCTTACTGTGGCCAACAGGCCTATTTTTTGCATGCAATGCTGAATGTTATTCTTACATTGTTGTGTCGGTCATGTTTTTCGCTACGTTCATTATCTTAGTTTCTAAGGTGCATATTGTGTCGCCTTTTATAAGTTGTTTTTTTTGTTCTACCATTAAATTGATGAAATAAAGACTATTCCAAATAACGATCGTTAGTTGGTACTACCAGACTAAATGGGCATCTCAAAAGCATTATAGTTCTCCGTGTCGTTCCTATGGTCGTTCCGCGATCGCGGTGGAAGATGGCCGCACGCCGTTTGAAGTGCGCATGCGCGGCTTATAATAGTGACGTGACCATATTTAAAACGCGATAGTGCTACATACTACGGCTTAGCACTTATAATTTTGTGCCTTAAGCGCAAATAATAATAAAAAGACCTAAATAAGGTCCTGAGGTTGCTGCGGCACCTTTTCGTCATGTGCACTGGATATTTGAACTAGTTCTGTTTACATTATTTTATAATAATTTCTTTGAGTCTGTAGGCCATGCTAAATTACATTGAACTGTTTTACACTGATTCTTAGATGAGTTGGTTGTGACACTAGACTAGGCCTACTAAACGGAATAATTGATTATTGGCTTTGTATTGAGTTGCGAAATCAAAATTTTATATGTTCGTCCTCTTTTTCTTCGAAGATTCAATATTCATTAGGCCCTTTGAAAACATTCCTGCATAAAACATAACGGAGTAGAAATTAGTTTATTGACAATCATCGAATGATATTCTTTCGTTTAGCATGGTCACACTTGCTAAAGTGTATATCAGGGGTCAGGACTCAGGTGGGCCAAGTGAATATTTATTTAATTTTAAGCTTGTCAATATCATTCGGCACCCCCCCCCCCCCGCGTTCCCTCATTGTGAGATTTTTTACGAAACAACAAGTAGGCTACAAAATGAATGCATGCATGGAAGGCACACTTTCATTCTTGTACTACGTTAATTTGTTTGGAGGGGGGCGGTAGGCACTGTCTACCATCCCAGGTCGCGAGGTTCAGAATAGATGGCTGTTAGCGTTAGGCCTATGGTGTCAATAGTAATCGATGAAAACATTTCTCGAGCTCCAGGGTACCACTGTTACAATAGTAAGTAATATAGCTGGTTTTTGCAGGTGATCCAAAGACGCATGGACGGTTCAGTTGACTTCAACAGAACTTGGAGCGAGTATCAAAAGGGTTTTTGAAACCTTTTAACCGAGTTCTGGATTGGTAGGGAAACCACGATTTCAAGCTTCCTGTCAGAATGCGATTTTTTATTCAAAAATCTACACTCTAAATGGATTGTTTAAAATACACAACAACATTTTACTGTAATAACGAAGCTACAGCATGATACTAGCTTTGTAAGTCATAACGAACCGCTGAGGCCTAGTGGTTTGCGCAGGACTGGCGTTATGGTACTCTTCCTTTCCCCCCCTCCCCAAAACTTCGTAGCTGGGCCCCCGAAATTGATTTTCCCTCGAAACCACCTTCCTTTTTCAATCCTGTTCACAACAAGCGAAGTGGGGGGGGGGGGGGGGTGTTGACAAAATGATTTCGAGACGCTTTTGGCAATCTACTAGGCCTAT
Source organism: Chamaedrilus cognettii (assembly GCA_034695025.1). Taxonomy (NCBI): domain Eukaryota; kingdom Metazoa; phylum Annelida; class Clitellata; order Enchytraeida; family Enchytraeidae; genus Chamaedrilus; species Chamaedrilus cognettii. The sequence continues at coordinate 11,424 of JAQIWG010006081.1, read as the reverse complement.
ATGCCAATGGCCCCCCCATTGCCCCTCCAGTGGGCCCCCAAAAATGACTGTGAAACGCATAAATATCACTTGTTGGAAAAGTGCGCAGTGGCAGTGCGCTGATTTAACACCTTAACATTTTGCAAAAAGGATACTACGGGAGAGATAGGGAGTTCCACCGGTGTGTTATTACTTAATTCAATTGTTAACCATTTTATTGCTTGCATTTTTGTTAGGCTATGCAGTCATGCTTGCGCATGTCAATATTAGCAGATTATTATCTTCAGAATTGGTTGGATAGGCTTGTATTGAGCGTTCTTATGTATCTCGCTATCCTTTCGACCGATGTGGAAACTATTTGCAGGGCCGGCGTTAGGGTATGTCCCCCCCTCAAAAAAAGCTACTAATGGGCCCCCACAGCGCTGTGGTATCCCTTGTAAAGCTTCATCTTTCCTTTCAAAACGAACTCACGAGCGGCGTGGGGGGGGGGAGTGCTGACAGCAATGTTTCTACAAACTTTCACAACTTACTTCAAACTGACTAGGTCCGTCATCGCCCCCCAGTAGACCCCGCTTAGTTTTCTAAATTGCGTTCAAACATGCCTTTTGGGATAAATTACTATGTCAAATTTAAAACGTTTCCCCTAGCGGGCCCCCCTACAGCCTTGCCCCCTGCCCCCGGCCGGGGGACGCGGGGATCCCTAAGCCCTGTTAGAATTTCTGGGATTGGAATAATGCTAATAATGGATGAAATAAACTAAATTGAATTGAATGGAATACAGTTGTATTCTGTATTCTGAATACAATACAAACTGCAAATACAATACTTCAACATTAAAATTACCTATTCTTTCACTCGATCACAACGTGTTTGTCAGGTAATGACAACTTGGCAATCATGACCGGCGCCAAGCAGTACGTCCTTCGCATTGACCTTACCCTGCGCTGGAGCGGAGGAGTGATTAAGAGTGCTCAGGCCCAGTACAGCCACTTCGTCGTCTCAGGGGCCCTTGAGCAGTACAAGCTGATGTCCGTTGGAACATTCAGTGGATCCAGAGGTAAGACAACTTCAGCGTCTGATGCGAAGTACAGCCAGGCCTAAATATAAGCGTAGAAAATTGATTAGCAGTTTTACTAGTCAAAATTCAATTTTGATTAGCAGTTTCACAAATTTAATTAGCAGTTTTTATATCGTCTTAATATCGCTCATAGGCCTAACTGTCGAGTAATTTTTTATACGGTAGATACCGTAGTCTTTTAAAGACTTTAAATGTCTCACCATTTCATGCAGATGATACAGTAGATAGGACTACGTCGATTTGGTTGATAAAGCCGCACGTAAACTGTCAGATCACTGCTAAGTCTGCCACTCGTCGGTTTATTGAAGCTTGATTTACACAGTTTTTGATTCTCAAATATTGCGAATCAAATTTGCGTTTGATTCGCAAAAGGGGTAAAATTGCATCGGAAATTGCGATGCGAATCCGCATATATTCAGGCCTGAGTACAGCAGTGCTATTTAAGAGGCGGCACGCGGGCCAGATCCGGCCGGCATCACACCGGCGAAGGGCTTTCAATTGGCTCCCGAGGGCTGCAAATAAAATGCTTTAAAATCAAAATATCAGCCCACAAAGAATTTAAGAATTGCCAGTAAAGAATAACGAACCAAAAGGAATGGAGAGAGAAACCAGCCTATGAAAAGCAGGCCCGTAGCGTGAGGGGGGGTTAGGGGAGAAGTACTCCCTGCTGGGGGTGTCTGCCCCCTTGCTCTCAGAAAAGTGAATATTAGGGTATGTGTTTGCCCGTCCGCGTCCGTTGGAACATTCAGTGGATCTGCCGGTAAGATAATGTCAGCAGCTGATGCGAAGTATGGTAGCCTATTTTCCGGCTGTCTCAGGGGAGCAGAAATTTGAGGGTCTCTCTACATTCTGACCTTTTCCTTCGGATGGAACTTGGGAGGGGGGGGAGCGCTAACATAAATTTTCCAAACCTTTGTTCTTAACAGTCATTGTAATTTTTTACCTTTCTTTGACATCACAATGGCAAAAATTGGGGCTAAGGTAAACTTACACAGAGCACGTGGGCATCTCCTTTTTGTCTGAGCAGGGGGGGTCAAAAGCTTCATTTGCACAGAGAGTAGGGGGGCCAAATCCATATGCTAATCATACATTTTGAGAGAGCAGGAGGGGCAGACAAACATAGCACGGGAGGCACTGCCTCATCTCCTCCCCTCACGCTACGGGTTTGCTCCTTGATGCTTGTAGGGCCTGCAGCCTGCAAGGCCTGCAGCCTGCAAAGGTAGTCTAACATCCAGCAGAATCTGCGCGCTCTAGGAGGGCCTGAACTCAGCTGAACAGTGTTCCCACTTGTTTGACCGAGCAATCGTCGAGCAGTCGATTTATCGAGCAATTATCGAGCAAGCGAGCAATATACCGAGCAATTTGAGCAAAAGGGAAAACATTTGTTAAGGTGTAAATAATTAGGCGAGTTTGAGCGTGTGAAGGAAGTTAATGGCACACTGAGCGCCGAGTACAGGTACTTTTTTGGGCGAAGAACTTCCGTCAGCACACCCCCCTCCCCCGCTTGTGAGTTCGTTTCGAAAGGGAAAATTGGACTTTGGAAGCCAAGATGTAAGTAAATATATAGAAGACCTATTTTTGGTCGAGCAATTATTTTACTTATAGAGCACTTCTGTTGGGTCAACTCAGCAAAATGGGTCATACCAGGTGAGAATATTGCAGCTGAAGATCATGATTCAAGTGAGATAACACACCTGAAAAGGCCGCAACTCCCCCGTTAAAGTCCAAGTCAGAGCATGGATCGCGGAGCACGCAGACTTGGCCTAAAGTGCTGTAGTTGAAAAAAGTAGGCCAATTGACTGTTTGATAAGGGGCCTCATTTTCGTACATTTGTTGAGATTTTCTGAAATGTTGTCCTGACTGAATTTAAAAGAAATAAAATCCAACCGCCGACCGCTGTGACGTCATAATTAGGCTCGAGCGCGATTGAGCAAAGTTTTCAAGAAAAAAGATAAGATTTTCATAAGATTCTCTTAAGACAATCTTAAGACTAAGATTATCATCTAATCGCTTCCTGAATGAGGCTCCTGGATACCATCATGGCGCATTTAATTTTATCTTGGATATTTGCCGATGCATTCAATTGCAGTAGGTTATCTCTTGAGGATTTTAACCTTTCTTGCATTGGTTTGTGCTCTAACTTTGACGAACGGTTACTTGATGCAAAACTGAAACAGATAATATAATAACATTATTATAACATTATTATAACATTATTATAACATTATTATAACGTTATAATATTACAATATTATAACGAATTTTAGACCGCAACTGACGTATACATTTTAACTCAAGATGACTCGTGTTGTACTAGGCGATATATTTGATGTGATTTGAACTTAATTCAAACAGAAATAAATCTGAATGTAACGAATCTCAAAAATGACCAGTCTCTCTAAGGTGATTCGCTAACCCGACGCGCCTCGGAGCTCCCTTCAGCACGTATGACAGGGACAACAACTACGGAGGCTCCAAATGCAGCAGTTCCTTCCGCGGTCCGTGGTGGTACAGGGACTGCAGAAACGTCAGCAGCGCCGACTGCGGATCTTATGTATAAGACGGATGCCAGTATGGGAACCTGAACGGGAAATACAACGGAGCACACACGCTTGGAGTATCGTGGCCCAGCTGGTCCACGTACTCTATGATATGGGCCGAAATGAAGATTCGTCCTTCCTACTGATGCCATGCCAGTTTTAATCAGCAGCGCATTATTACATAATGCTGAACCTTATACTTTGTGTGACATTGACCGTGAGCACCACTTGATTGTTGGCAGTGTTCCAGTATAGACTGAATAAATCAGTATCCAGTATTGCTGGATAAATAAGGACACACAATTTAAATGAAGCCAATTTGCAATGTGACGCGTAGATTTTCATTCTGTAGTGAAAACCGATCTGCGTACATGTATAATTATAGGACTATATTTTAATTTTGTTTTGCAATAATATATAATCACGTGCTATTTGGATCTGTGCACTGTGTAGGCTAGATTTCCTCCAACCAACATTTTTCGCAGTTCGCATGGCGTCACCTGATTAATTTTAATTCTTTGCGTGTTTTTGGTTCGTGTTGCTTGCTACGCAACTTGTACGCAACGGTGTAATAAAGTTTACAATACACACTTAGCAATAATCGCATAAGGGGCAAAAACTCACTGGACACTACTATACTAATTATACATGACAGGCAGATACATATTGTATGTATGTGTATATGTATATTGTACTTTTAACCATCAAAAAATATGTCATGCAAACGGAGATGGAAAAACATCATTTGCTTGAATCGTAGGTGCGGGAGAAGTGCAGCAGACAGTAAATCAGCTGTACGGTATTTATAACTCTGGATGCATTCCTTTCTAGTACATCATTCTGTTTCATAAAGCAATTGTTGTCAACTACAGTACCGTAGTTCAACTGTATGCATAACGCTTGCTTTAAAAATGTCATTAATTACGGTACCTAGTTACCTAAGCATGAAATTGAAAAATTGATCAATGATCATAGCCAATATGTACTACATTGTATATGCAATGCCTACATAGCTGTCATAAAATCTTACCTCAAAAATTTACATTAATTAACTAATAATGTTCATCTTACACAACGAACATCCATCAACGGTCCATGTGATAAAAGCACGGTTGCAAAATGTATGCCAATTAATCAACGAATTACCGGTAACCAAAATTACAAACGATTTACCAATTAATCGGCAATCACCAGAAATACGCTACATTCATTATGCGATTACCACAAATATATTACACTTAATTGAACATCTCACAATAAACAATACTTGTTGGTTCTGACTAGGACCGACACCACGACATCGCTGTCAAGCCTAACCACGATAGCCAGTCAAGCCTATTCACCATCCCCATCAATCCCCAAACCACCACAGCCACCCACAGTCCACTGCACCTCAAACTGTCCACACCGTTCAAAGCATAGCGGCTCCTGGCTGTAGCTCGAGCGTGCACATACACTGCAGCAGTGGTAGGGGGAGATTTGATGGCGTGTCGGGCGAGAGGGGGCCGAGTGGGCGGCGGTGGGGGAGGGGGTGTGAAGAGGGGGAAGTCCTCCGAGTCGTCGAAGGGAGAGGCCCCCGAAGCGCCCACGTGGTCGCCCCCCTCGCCGCCATAGTCCTCGTCATCGTTGGCAGCTAGGGAGAAGTTAGTACAACGTCATAATCTCCCACAAGTTGTTGCAATTTGTCCGCTACTATAGAACAGTATTATTGATCATTATTATTGGATCTAGTAGCCTATCATTATGTCATTACATAATGATAGGCTACTAGATCCAATAATAATGATATAATGATAAAAAGTAAGACAGATTACTATCGGCAATAAAAAGATGAAAACTTAAAATTTATGGTGACGTCAGCAGATCAAGAAGCACAATCAAACGCAGTATCAAAGCGCACAGTCTATGGGAATTGAGGAAGAGGAAGACCACGGAAGAATTGGATACAGAATATGAGGAGTGGACCGGAAAGATACGCGGTGAGTTGTTGCGCGGTGCAGAGGACAGAGGGCAGTGGAGAGAGACTCCATGGACATCATCAGAAGTGGCGCCCCAACCACCAAATTCGATGGACGAGTCACGAAACAGTTAGGCTCAGTTGCTCAATCGAGAGTTGTCTGGTTTTAAATTGTCACAGAACAAAAATGACGTCCCGATCCAATCAGGTCGTGCAAATCAGATCAAAGATATTCAAATAACTCGCTGTCATTGGCGAGTTATTAAATAGTCCTACATCATTCAAATAACTCTTTATTGAACACTTGAGCCTTACTCAGTGAGAGATAATGAGTGCTAGTCCCTTTCGACGTCAGAAGACATCGTCGTGGACCAAAGATACATGTAGTTGACTAATGAATGCACTCTAAGGGCCAGCTGTTCAAGCGAGTGTTATTTGTTTTTAAATGGTAGGCCCAATGGAACTGACGTCACGATCCAAGCAGATCATGTAAATTGGATCTAGGATCAAACTAAAACTCGCTAATATTGACTGATCCAATTTATTCACAAGGCACCCTCAACCCTCCAGAGTGAGAAGGTTGAGGATGAGAGTTTAAAGTTGAGGACAAGAGTTGAGGAAGAGAGTTGATAGTTGAGGACGAGAGTTGAGAGTTCTGAATGAGAGTGGGGAGTTGAGGATGAAAGTTGAGAATGAGAGTTAAGAGTTGAGGATGAGAGTTGAGGATGAGAGTTGAGGATGAGAGTTGAGAATGAGAGTTGAGGATGAGAGCTGAGAGTTGAGGATGAGAGTTGAGGAAGAAAGTTGATAGTCGGCGCGCCTATCAATTGTCGGCGGTCGCGGCTACGGCGCTCCGACGTCTGAATATCGGCGGCGGCGCGTAAAAAATACCGGCGGTAGCGGCGCGGCGTAGCCGGCGAAGGGGTCTATAGAGGACTAAGGACCAGTTGTTTAATCGAATGCTATTTTAGTTATCTCAGATCTAAATTAGATCGGTCAATAATAGCAAGTTGAAATTTGAACCGAAATCCAATTTATGCGATCTGATGCGTCGTGACTGTCGAATGAGTCGTGACATAATTTTTTGTTATCTGACAAGCAAACAGCACTCGATGGAAGAAATAACCCCTAAGCATTCTTTAATCCTCAGTTTTTCCAGCATCAATCTGAACTTTCCAACTCAATTGTACACTTTTAGGATAAGCAATGGGCAGGGTTAGATTTGTTTAAAAAAAGCTAGGGTGGTCGACTTTTTTCACCTCCAGTCCAGCCTCACGAGCGGGGGGTAGGGGATGCTGACAGCAACTGTTAACAAACTAGGGGGTTCCCACACGAAGCAGAGGGGTTCCAATTCCAATGCAAGCTAAGCAGTGGGGGTTGAACTTCCCCAGGGGGGTTCCAACGCGGAGTAAGGGAGTTCCAATGTGAACTATGGAGGTTTAATCCCCCCCAACAACCCTGCAAATCTTACCCTGGCAACGGATCCAAATACCAAGAGGTTTCACGGTTGCTTACCAGACACAGGAGTCCAGTCTACATCGAGGCCGCTGTAGGCGTTCTTCAGTTTCCCAGTGACTAGTCTTAGTTGTAGAATCTGCTGGCTGACGACCACGTTGGTCCAGCGCGGGTCGACATCCACCTCTTGGTTCTCCGTTTGGTTCGCCACTCCAGCACCCACCACTGGTTTCGTGTACCTGTATGCACATCATTGGCAAAGGCTGCATATACTTTCCAAAAAAAATATTCAAACACACCGAAAATATATAGAACATACGTGCGAAACGTGACAGAAATTAAATTATACTGGAAGGACATTATTTGCCAGTGGAATATTTTTTGGGACTCGTTGTCATTCCGGGACTAAAGCTCACCTAATCTGATTTCATATTAGCTAAACTAGAATCATAGACTGTGTGATGGAACCCTGAAAACGTTACTCTAGGTGTACCTAATATTGCACTTAAACAAATTTATGTACAGACTGCCTGATGGAATCCTAAAAATGTCATTCTACAATATATTTCAATAAAAAATTTCTATTTATAGCATTAGAGTTTGTAGCTACAAATTCTCAATTTTGGTCCCAGCTTTTTTATCTGTAAATTATCACACATAAAGACTACTCTTTAACATCAATGATATATTAAACGAACAACTATTTCTCTTCGGAAATTATTTGAATTTTTCGAGGAGCAAACTCAGCAGAGCATACCTCCCTCGCTCCGCACCGGTCCAACAACGTCCGTCGTCCTTTTTCTGCGCACTCACAGCGCCGCACACATCCGCTGGCAGTCCGATCCAGAAGTCCCTCGACGCGCTGATAGACTCTCGGATCTCCTGGAGCATCCTGCCAAACGGCGTCCCGGCGGAGGCGGCGGTGGGCCGGACATAGCGGTGGGACTCGGGTCTGACGGGGGGGGCATCCCCTGCCTGGCGCCTGGATCGGGTGTCGAGCGTCGGCTGTCCGCAAGTCTGGAAGATCTGTAACAAGTCGCGGAACTCTGATGAACTGTGGTTAGATTAAAGACTCAGAACAAGACCTGAATCTGGTATTAATTGTAAACAAATGACCCACCGATCCGTCACCTTGCCATTCGGTTTATTGTAGGATTTCAGTGCAGGCCTACTTCAAGCATCAGCAGCCTGAAGGCCCTGAGCTAAACACTGTGGCAAAATGGCGGCTTTGAGGGAGCATTTTCTGTCAACACTGCTGACAGACAATGCGAGGTCCAGATCTTGTTCTGAAGTCTTTGGGTCAGGCACTATTTATCCGTCCTTCACGAGACAAAAAATTAACATAAATGTTTGATATGTCAAATTTTGACATGTTTAGAAATCTTTTTATAAGACAAAAGCAAGAAAGAGATATGATGATGCAATGATATGTGGCGCAATATTCATATTTCACGTGTATTCAAAAAAAAACAGACCTTCAATCACATTGAGTGCAATGCATCTGAACAATATATTGCAAATACCAGGGCTTTAACATATTAAATCTTAGAAAAAAAGACCTTCAAATTAGCAGAGCAATTTTGTATGCATTAGTTTTCAATTAAATTTAGTATTTTGCTAGGTTGTTTAGATAATTGTCAACAAACAAAAAACACAAAAAAGATCAAAATAGAAACTGGCGATATTCTATTGAAATTTCAGCTTTTAGTCAAGCCTGACGTCTTCATGATGCTTACATAATATTTTTCTTCAAACTGTACGATATGGAAGAAAAAAAGAAAGAAAAAAAACGGTAGCTTTTAACATTTCTATTTACATACTATACTACTTGTTATGCTGTATATATAACAAGCCGTGAACATTTGATGGGCCATGAGGTGCACTAGCTCTGTGGTTGGTCAGTATACAAATTGCACAAGGCAAGAGGTCATGCCTGACCGATTCCCGCTTTGGACTAACATGCAGCAACTAACAAGGCCTTGACAAAGAGACCACTTCAAACAACTACGCCGGCCAGCAGCTATCCAATCATGATCTATCAACGAAATCTACAATGGTCAGATAGTCGGGGGGCTGTGCACTGTGTGCCGTGCACGAGGCGGAACAAAAAGATTAGACAGGACGGTCAGAGCGTCCAGTCTGATAAAAGAATCGCTGAGTCGTCACTAACTGTCACCTCGGGGAACTTTGAACAAAGAAGGTGACGCTTGGATCAATAATGAGATCGTCCGGCTGCGGTCAGAGCTCCCAGCCAGCAAGCACGCAAACGCTAGGAACAGGTCACTTCCGACTTCAGCATATTATACACTGAACATTGAATAAATCGGATCAATAAAAAAAACAAAAAAAACGATACATCATTTAAGTAGTCTATGGCCACCAAATACCTTTACGCGGGAGTAACGCATATTTTTTGCCACCTACTTTAATTTTTTGTTCGCGTTTTTTTCATGCATTTTCGGTAACACATTATTTTTGATCATGTATTTTTCGCTACCCTATTTCGTATGATGTTGATTGCACACGGGAAGTAGCTTCATTTGCTCCAAATAGTAACACGGTGAATCAATAAAAATCCGTAGTCAATTATAATGGAATACAATTTCTTCAACTTTTGATGCAATTTATGCAATTTTTCACTTTTATTTAATAATTCATTTACTTTCTCTTCATCCCAGCAGTTTCTACTAGATGTTTAAAATCATTCAATTCTTTTCTCAGTCCAATTCTCAGCCCCAAACTATGAAAAGATTGGATAATCATAAGCCCTATATAAGCTCAGAGCTTCAGCTGTCAGCTCCACACCGATACTCTTATACAATGTACCGGATGACATTGAAAAGCACTTGCGCTCACATTAAATTGAATTCTACAATAAAGCCCTAATGATGAACATCATTACCCTGACACTTTTGCACTGCCAGGATGGCTACCATGAAAAATCGCTCGCTGAGTAAATAGGCGCAAGTCCTTAATGCTGGCTAATGACGCCTAATGGCAATTGCAGGGTTTAGCTGGCACGTAACAAAGGCGCAGCAGATGGCAGTCTTGCGGTGGGTCCACACTGGGTCGTGGCGGTGTCCCCTTAGCTGACACTAATATTTCCCTCACTCAACCGGTTATTCTGAAGGGGGAAGGGCCAAGGCGACGGGACGGCAGCTAAGCCTCCAATGAAGCACGCAAGGGCAGGTGTCTTTGAGATCGCCCAGATTGGAAAATTGATGTCTCTATTTCATTAAATGTGTGAAATAGAATAAAGATGTTCTGCTCAAAGCAATACATCCATCTTTATGCTCAAAAAAAGTAGGCTATATTATTGAAGCAAAACTTTATGCACGATAAATAGCTATCTTGTGCCTTGTTATCATGGTTATTTTGTTCTGTTTTTTTGTGGCATATAATCTTGTGAGACTCTGTTCCTTCTATGCCACTGTTCGAATACCCAAAAAATATAGTAAATCGCCGCTGCTTACTTTGAAAGTAACCTCTAATCAAGCTCTTACTTTGGAAGTGACGGCCTCAGAGTTTTCCTGGACGTTCATGATGGCGTCTGAGATCTTGACGTCGATGGGATCGAGCACGCTCTCGATGCTGAACGAGCTCTCCAGCCTTTCCACCAGCTTCAGGCTCGACTCTGTCGAGCAACACCCTGAATTAGGGCAGGCCCAGAGCCTGACCTGAACCTTGCAAAAAATTTGCTAAAAATTTACCGAAATACATTCTTTTTCGCCAGGCCAAACATTTCTTCATCAAATTTGTTACGCATTTGTTCCCTTCGGGTGCGCGGGAATATATATAAAATTTTGCTCTGTTCATCACTATAAAGCCCACAATTGAGCTTCACAGAATGAAGGATGAATACAAAATTCGCCACGGGTTTTTGCCGAATCGAAAAAAAATCGCCAACAGCTCCAAAAAATATTTTTAGGCGACTGGCAGATCAAGCCCTGGGCCAAGGGCATATCTTAAGAAAATTTAACAACTGAGTATTTTCTTTCAGAAGACAGTTTTTCCATGCAGTGTAGAACCTGCGAGCGACCGCGGAAGGGAAGGGCATGCTGACAGATACTTTTTTCAATCCCGACCGGGGGGTGGGAGGGGTTGTGATGAACGTTTGTAAAGCCATCCTTAACATATTGCAATTTTCATAACTGCAACATTTCCTATACCCGTGTGCAGTACTCAATTTGAAGTTTACCCACTGCACATTTTCATTTAGAACTGCACATTTAATGTGCAACTGTAAACTTTTAACTCATGCGCACTGATTTAGGACCACTTTGTTAACCTTCAAAATTATTTGACTCATTTAAATATATATATATATATATATATATAAATCTTATATATAAAGTAGTAAGCCTCAATCTGTGTGTCTGTCTGTTTGTTCACGATGCACGGCCACAGTTTTTAAG
>JAQIWG010006080.1:0-13721 GCA_034695025.1 Chamaedrilus cognettii | reverse complement strand
TGTAGACGCTACAACATGCCTATTGTCTATATTGTAGACGCTACAACATGCCTATTGTCTATATTGTAGACGCTACAACATGCCTATTGTCTATATTGTAGACGCTACAACATGCCTATTGTCTATATTGTAGACGCTACAACATGCCTATTGTCTATATTGTAGACGCTACAACATGCCTATTGTCTATATTGTAGACGCTACAACATGCCTATTGTCTATATTGTAGACGCTACAACATGCCTATTGTCGTGTAAGTATAAGGTAAGTGTAAAGCAATTTTTGTGTCCATCAGGTGTAGTCCCCCACAGCAATGTCTCAAACCGCTCCAGCTCTCTTGTCAACGCCCCACATCCCCCTCACCACGCCCACCCCACCGACCACGCTTTCTCATATTTTTGCCCCTCTCACCCCTCAGAGCCCCGCCCCCTTGACCCCACAGAGCCCCTCCCCCGTGACCCTTGACCTGGATCAGATCTTGACCCGGTGGGCGGGGGAGCGCCTGGGGGTGGGAGGAGTGGTGGAGCGGATTGACGCCTCGCACGTCCAGCTGATCCAACTATCGACCGTCTACCAAGGAGACCAGGTATATAGGGGTTGGACGGTGTGTAGGGAGACTTTCCCTTAAAAAAACTCTTTCAGGTTTACGGACTGTGCATTTTCCATACCCGTTGTGATACTGTAAAACATTAAATTTTTGGCTGCATTTAATAGAAATTTAGCTGCGCATAATTTTCAAATCTTTAACTGCCTACGGCCCCAGCACCCTTTATAATGGCCCTGCAGCTTTATTTTTGCTGCATGTAATTTTCTCGAATTTGACTTATTCGCAACTCTTGTCAAAATAACATGCACGCAAAATTTCATGTTTTTACAGTTTTAATTTCTGTAATCTGCATTTTGCTCTATGGTTTCCGCAAATCACTTGGTCTCCAGACTTTCGTCCCTGTTATACCGATGTTACCGTGTGCTTACTGCCCTCGATGGTCAATAAAGTTCAACATTATTATAATTTCATTTCCTTCACCTGTTATCACGTTTCAGGACTGGTACCGCACACATACAGACCACGAGGAGGTGTTTCACAACGTCAGCGAGTCCGCCGAGAGTCGCTGGGAGTACGCTGAGGTGGCGCGCTACGCCTCAGTGGCGCGCTGGACTATAGTGAGGGGGTTCAAATCCACTCTCCTGCCCCCCTTCGCGCTCAGCGTAGAGTACCCCATGTCTGCAGCCACACAGCCCCCACTCAGGGTGACTCGCTTGATAGAATAATTTGATGGATTTCAGAAGAAGAAAAATATCATATGTTTGCTTTATGGGATACAATTTCTGGTTTTTATGGCTAATAATTATGCATATTTAACTAAGTGTTGCTTGTTACAGAGCCAAATAAACATTGTGAAATTTGGAAATCTCTTTACTTATTGATAAGGTCTACTAGTTGTCTCTAAGATTCCAGCATGGGTTTGGGAGGCGTTATCACAATTTTAGGCCTTAGATTGGTATCGCACGCTATTTAATTAGTTGCAGCATGCACCCTATATAATGAACCATTGATGTAGTAATGTTATCGATATCTATTTAACTGTTTGACACATTTAGATGTACAAACCATCAAGTAGCCTACATTTTAAATCCCCCTGTTGATTGGGTGATTGGAAGGAGCTGTGTTTGACCCTAGTGCCGCTGTGTGCACAGGGCGTGTTTGAAGGTCACGAGGCGGGTCAGGGGGCAGAGGTCAAGCGGGACGACGAGTGGCAGGTTAAGTCTGTCGTCTCCGTCAAACCCTTCGCGATCTCCAAGGCATCGGCGGATGTCAGGACTTGCTGGTGCGTGAGTGTAGAACGTTCTATCTAAATTATAATGGTAATAAATGTTGTGTATGCAATACATTTGAGATTAAAAAGGTGTCTAACTTGAGATCTATTGTATTTATTTGCATCTTTTGCGATTTTTCTTTTACATCCTTTGATTATACATTTAATTATACAGTTAACAGCCAATTTGGTTTTTCTGCTCCAGCCTCCAGAACGTCTGCTTCACGATGGACGTCCAGATCTCCGGTCCGGTCCGAATCCTCGGCACTTCCGCCCCCCCCTCCTCCCGCCGTTCCTCCTCCTCCAAGTCTCCCAAGCGCATCGAACTCACGGCACCCGTCGAGGACGCCCTCCTGCCCTCCCTCTGCCCCTCCGGGGGGCTTATTGACCTCACACCGCCCCCCTCAGGGGAACCCGAGGGGAAGGGGGGGCATGGGGAGACGGCGGCGAGGCGGGTGTGTTTCCGGGTGGCGGGGGGGTGCTCGGGGGAGGTGGGGGTCAGTGCTGGGGTGGGGGTGTGTGACATTGAGACTCTGGTATGACAGGGGGGGGTGAATCTCAGCGAAAAGATGGACTTCAGCGAATGTCTGACTTATTTTGTTGTACGGAGGGTTGCAAGGGTAACTGTTTCTTGTTTTGTTGAATGGAGGGCTGCCATGTTGACTTGTTTTGTTTACTTATTTTGTGTTGTGCTTTGTTTTTGCTTTGCTATTGCCTGTAAGCTTGCAGACCAAATAAGACTAAAAGTAAGGATTGAAGTTTTGAACTGATTATGGAATAATGTGCATCTGTTATTTTTGCTCGATATTTGCATGGGATTGACGCACATATACAGTGTAGTTGTCGCATTTATAAATAATACGTAATATGATCTAATGTTGTTGTTGACGAGATGACATGCATGTGTACTTCATGATACGCATAAATCGAGATAATGCATTCAGGATAATGGATATGCAATGATAAAGATATGCTTTCAGAATAGCTATTATGCATTTATGCACCTGCGCGCGATCTCTATCCTCTAGCTGTGCTACGTACATACGAAATTCATTATCGACTTTGTTTCTAACGGTGCTGATTAAAATTTATTATTTGATTGGTGTTGTCAATTACTTTAGTTAGCCTAATCCTAGCGAGCTTAGCCCCTAGTTGGATATTTTAGCTAAAATGCATTTCGGGCTTTGCGGCTTTGCGATTTTGCGGCTTTACGGCATTGCAGCTTTGCGGCTTTTGTGTCTTTGCAAACCGTAGTCGGATATTCTAGTTAAAATACATTAGCAAGATGGCGCTATTTTTAAGCCTTTTTCATCATTTTCCTTCACTATAATCTAGCAAAATCAATGAGGTATTAACAGACCGCCGATGCAATTCGGTATTAGGCTGTTAGCCTACATGCATACTGTAGCCTTGTCTACGGACCACCGCCAGAACCAAAACTTGCTTTATTAGCGACAGATATAACATTGGGGTATTCTTGCGCAACCTTTTAGTGCTGATCTAGTGGCACGCGCCACAATACATTTTGCTGTTTGTATAGCTGCAGCGCAGCGAATGTTTTCAGCAGAGGAGTGCGTGCTTTTATCGATATAGCCCTAAAGCAGCGGCCCATTATCGGCTGCCGGCGAGCGCCCTGCGATTGGCCGCGTGCGATCAATCCTGCAGACTATACAGTCTGGCCCTTCAGCCCGCGTGGCCAGCTGCTGCATGTACAGCAATGTAAACACCAATGTTAGTTATAGCTTCCACACGGCAGAAACGGAATAGACCTGTTTGTGTTTGTTGCTGCTTATTCGGTCATCGTAATTAGCTTATGCTAATGCAGCAATGCTAATGCAGCAATGCTAATGCAGCAATGCTAATGCAGCAATGCTAATGCAGCAATGCCAGCCTAACGCCGCAACGCTAATGCTGTAATGCAGCAATGTTAGATCTCTCATGCAGTCGATGGATGGTTCGATTCGATTTGAAACATTTTGAAAAGGAATACCTTCGACCCTGCTCGAGCAAACTGCTATTGCCGTAACTCAATAAGTACAGCTGCTCGTATTGGAGCCGCCTGCATGCCTACGTGGCCAACACAGCGTTCACATGACAGCCGAGCTGCGAGTGGGCATCGCCTCTGTGCCCAGCCATAGGCCCCTTGTCGACATAGCGTGTCCTGACATAGCGTGTCGACATAGCCCAGCCTATAGGCTGGGCCGCCTGCTAACCTTCAACACAACGCTACGCTAGGGCGCTAGCGGCCCGCTGCAGACTATTCGCTTAGGCCGCGCGTAGGCTACTGTATAGCGCCCATGTGGCGTAAGTGGTGCTAATAGTAAGTGAACCTATTTAGAGTAGGCATACTCTCGAATACGGCGTTGGATAATACTCGCAAAAGCTGCAGACTAAAGGCATCCAGTTGGCCTGCAGATCTACGCCTCTCGGTGATTCTTTCTCATCATCGTTGAGAGCGCAATGACATAACTGAGCTTTCACTGGAGGTTTGTACAAGATTACTCGCCTGTTTTCTACAAATAGGACTTGCGCCAATTCAGGGCAATTTCTGATCAGTTTTTTTAATGAAGTAGGCGAGAATAGCACTAGTGCTATAGCAATGCAATAGCGCTATAGCGTGATGATAACAGGGTGGATGTGCAATTGAATGAAAAGATTTTTGAATGATGTTATAGTGTTATTTGTATACAATAAACCTAATACAGTTCACTTTTCGTTTTATATTCCATTCCATTCAATGTCAATACTTTCCAGTTCAGCAATGAGTCAGCAGCAGCAGCAGCAGCGTCGTCTCGGCAAGTACATCCTAATCCGCAGCAAGCTGCGTGACCAGCTCGTCCTGGGGATCCAAGATGGCGTCGACCGGCCGGGTGCCGTGGTAACATTAGTCGAGGAGTGCGAGGGGGCGGGGGGCCCCCAGGGGGGCGCGGGGGCGGGGGGCGCGGGGGCTGATCACACGATGTGGTTTGTGGACGCCGGTACGGGCACCGTGCGCAACAAGCTCAACAGCTTCTGTCTCGACCTTAAAGGTTTGCCATGAAACTTTTCAGGGGCTTCAAAAGTTTTTAGGGACTGTAAAATTTTTATATTTGTAACTGAAATCAAAGGCGGAATCAATTTGACTTAGACAGTGAGAGAGCAAAATGTATTGGCGATCTATTAATTACTTATCTTCAAGTTATTCCACATATTTAATGTATTCCATGTGTTTTTCAAGTATTCGTTCTTGATCAACACACGTATAGGGCCCTATACTGTAAGTTCTAGCATACGCTATTCCAGTTTTTTTGACAAAGGCCTGCAGATATTATCTCCCTTTTAACAAAAATGAGACAATATCTGCTGGCTTGCCTTCGGTCCAGAAAAATTAAAATAGCGCAAAAAACTGCAGCCTAAAATAGCTCCATAGGCTGCTTTATTTGCTGGAGTGATTTAATTAAAATGTGCTCAACTGCATGTGATCATACAAAACTGACGTTAAACCTGCAACTAACCGTGGTTCTGTCCCCCCCAGACGGCGCCCTGATGGTGCAGCCGTACCTGCGAGGGGCACGCTCTCAGCTCTGGCTGCTCTCCCAGTCCTCCATCCACACGAGCGCCGACTCGGAGCTCGTCGTCAGCGTGGAAGGCGGGGGGGTGCCCCGGGTCCACGCACCCTGCGGGGTGGAGCGGGTCAGCGAGGGGGCACGGGGGCAGCAGTGGACCTTCGAACACTGGTGTGTGGTAGCGTGCTAATGCTGTCATTCGACAATTGATCTGTAACAGCTTACTGAAACATTGATGCTATATATTTCAATAGTAGATCTGTGAGAACTCACTGAAGCATAAATACTCTGACAATTGGTAGGACATTGGTAGGAACTCTCTGGGACACTTATCTCATTTACTTCAGTTGCTGAGGTGACAACGACAAATTTATCGAGTGCGCAGTCTTGTGAAAAAACGCAGAAGAAAACTCAATACTTATAAAACGTCCTTGATTTGGCATCGTATTAAAATTCACATTTTCCAGGCTAATAGCAGTTAGCTTAGACTTTCTACTTCTTAGCTCTGTGCCCTGCAGTGTACGTAGCCCAGCTTAGTAGAAGGTATATTATAACATTAACAATTTGGCACACACTAACCCATCCCCTGTTCCCGCTGCGCGCAGCCCGGCCCAGTACTTCTACATTCGCAGCCTGCATGACCCCCAGAAGGTCATCGATGTGAAGGGAGACTCGACCAAGCCGGGGGCAAAGGTCATTGTGTACCCGGACAAGGGCGACC
Organism: Chamaedrilus cognettii; assembly: GCA_034695025.1. NCBI lineage: Eukaryota > Metazoa > Annelida > Clitellata > Enchytraeida > Enchytraeidae > Chamaedrilus > Chamaedrilus cognettii. The sequence continues at coordinate 7,638 of JAQIWG010006080.1, read as the reverse complement.
TGGCTGACAACCAGCTCTGGTACGAGGACGAGAGGGGCGTCGTGCGCTCCAAGCTCAGCGGGTTTACACTCGATGCTTCCGGTAATTAAACTCTTTTTCTTCTTTTTGTTCGACAGAAAATTCTTCAGAGTAAAATGAATCTTAATATTTTATACGCTATTTTATCTTATCTTATCTTATTGTTGTCTTTGCTTGCAATATCTTTTGTTCCTAAGTGAAGGATGGTCGAGTTTTTAATGGATCGGGTTGAAGAAGTATTGCTTAGATTAGACTTTGCGACTAACTTTGCGACTTTGCGACTGTGACTTTGCAACTTTGTGACTTTGCTTAGCAAAGCATCCACTCCAGTCTCCTGCTCGACGCCCAGCGGGCCTCGACGAGTCCCTCTGGCATGGCGCTATTTTGGAGCCTTCTTCATCATTTTTCTTCACTATAATGCAGCAAAACCAATAAGGTATTATCAATGATTGATCCAAACAGACACATTGCCATAGATATGCATATTGACATTTACGTCAATTTTAATATTATACTTCACGTCAATCCCCCTTGATTCAAAAAACCCTAAGGCGCCGCCAACATGCAGGTAAGGAGGTGGTAATGCTGCCTGCAGAGCCTGCCAGCCCTCAGCGGTGGATCATCAGGGGCAGCACCCTCACCAACATCGCCGACCACGGGGGAGTCGTCCTCGAAATGAAGCCAGGGGGGCTACTGAGCCATCCCACGCTGGTGGCGGCCCCCCCCGCCCCCAATAATCCCCTGCAGAACTGGAGCTTTGACTACGTCGCGCACAACTCAGCCACGCTCAAGTAGGGTGACAGATTATACGGGTGGCAGTGACTCAGATTAATTTTTAAATATAAATTTATGGTTATTAGTCTGCGATTTGTTCAGTTGTGATAACTGAATTTTATTTAAAATTATGCTAAGGATCGTTGCTTTATTATTGTAATAAATTACCAAAATAATTATTTACCTTGCAATGATTATTTTCTTTAATGTATTATGAATAAACAGTAGGAATGAAAAGAGTTTCCCCATTGAATTTTTCAATTTATTTTTCTTGATTTTTGTTATGTTAATCTATGTTAAATAAACTAATTAATATAAGTCAGCAATTTAACCCAAAACACAGAGCCAAAGACACGTTGATGTAATATGCAATACATGCATTTCCGCCATGTTGTCGCTGTGTCAGTCACCTTGGCAAGGGGAAGCAGTTTATCGTGAGGAGCCGGGCTAGCGGGCTCGTCCTTCAGGTAGAGGGGAAGTGCACCGCCCCCGGAACCCCCCTTGTGACCGCCTACCGGGGGGGCAGCGACCAGGGGGGGGCGCCCACAGTCCCGCACCAGTGCTATTGCGTGGACGACACGACCAATACCATTCGTACAGAACTGAACGGGTTCTGTGTCGATATAGGCGAGTGAGAGGCTAATTTGACATTTCAATTTTCCCTGTTTTTGTGTAGGCGTAGTGCAATAGCGATATATTGCAATATAATACAAATAGGATATATACTGTAGGTCTGATATGTATAGGATATATACACATATAAGACCTTTCTTGTTTTTTGCAACGTTCTCAGCGCTTAGGCTGTCAAGCATTTTGATCGTATTGGTTGAGTGTTAATTTGCACTGTTTGTTTGAACGTCGTCCTTCAATGCTGAAACACTTTCAATGATTGGTGCTGACTGTTGATAGTATACTTCTGACGATACTGTTAGCATTCAAAAATGCTTTTTGCCTGTTAATGCATTTGACTTCCAGCATTTACGCATCTGTAACTCTTGATCTCTTATGCGCGCATATATTTTTATCGTTCATGAACATCGCTTTGAAGAACAATTTCTAGACCCAAACTTTAATCGCAGACTTTTTATTCGAAATTGCGATGAACATAAATGGTTTTTGTTGTATTTTGATTGCAACGTGAAAGAACCATTTCCACGTAGTGTTTCTATAGTTGCAGCGTAGATATTGTTTGCAATGCTGCGCCAGACGACGGAGACCTGAAGGTCGCGCCCTACGACCCGTACAGCAAAACCCAGCAGTGGCGCATCACGGGTCAGCGCATCCACAGCCGCGCCGACCCGACCCGCGTCTGGACCCTGGCGGGGTCAGGACCCGACCCGGGGATCAGGGTGAGGGTCAGTCCACTGAAGGAGGGCAACGAGCTGCAGGAGTGGGATGTAACGCACCTGTGAGTCCGAATATCGCGAGTTAATTAACTTCATTCCGCTTTCTATTAATGATTGTCTTAGTCCGCATTTTATTGTTATGGGCTTAGAGTCATTTTCGGCATCTAGTGACGTCATAGGGGACCTCCCTTCGCCGAGGGCATTCATCAAACGATTGATAAAAACCCAAGACGAAGGGGTGGGAGAAAGGGTGCCGAATAGCAGGGTCAGATTTTTCCGTGTGTTTGTCCTGGAAAAAAAAAATCCCGGTTTGGCTTGAAATATCTGTCCTGTTTGTTAGCCCCGCGCGGTGCTTCCACCTGGTGAGTCAGTTGTCGGACAAGGTGGTGGACGTGCGCGGCGACTGCGCGGCAGAGGGCGCGAGCGTGATCATGTACGCGCGCAAGACGCCCCCAGCGCTCAACCAGCTGTGGTACGAGGACGAGAGCGGCATCATCCGCTCCAAGCTCAACGGCTTCGTGCTCGACGCGTCCTCTGGTGGGCAGCACTCCGACCAATAAGAGGAGCTTATTTTGCTCCAATACTGTTGAAAATTTTGGATTTTAGTTTGATCAAATTCGTGTCATATAATTGGTATGAATGGTCTTAATTCAGTTGATTACCAGCTTTCAGGGAAAATATGCACCGTATTTGTATGTTGAATATTTCTAACGTTTTAGTTTTCATTAAAATTCCAGTCACTTTGATAATAATTGTAAAAATTGAGCTGATGCAACCTTCTGCTTGCATATATATAAACGTGCCTCCCTGTGTTAGTCTATGTGAAGGAATCGGACGCAGAATCAGAAAGTTCCACAAAACGATTTCACTTTTAAAATATTTAATTTGCAGCTAGTTTATCAGAAATCTAGAAGGGACATTTTTAATAGCGTCTAAGTGTTTGTGCATCTGATTTAAAAAAAGAGCTTTAGGTTAATCTGCAAAAGATAATTAATTAATATAAGAATGTTGTTAATTTTGATGCAAATATCAATATTTTAAATTGAATTAACTTAGTTATTGTCATTATTCATCTCTGTGCACGCAGACTATGTGAAGATGCGTGCGTTTGACCCGAGCAACACGCGCCAGTATTGGCAGATCGTCGGGGACCGCGTGCAGAACAAGTACGACAACCGTCTAGTGCTCGACATCGCCGGCGAGAACAGGAGTAGCGGCGCGCAGCTCTGCGCCTACCGCTTCATGGGTGGGGACAACCAGCGCTGGAAGTTTGAGTTCGTCTGATTGGCTGAGACTAGGACTGCCCACTCATGAGGGTCCTGGCAGGGTATTGGTTGAGCTGGGGCCACCCACTGGGAAACTGAAGGGGTATTGATTGAGTTAGAGACTACCCAATGGGGATCTAGAAGTGTATTGGCTGTGCTAAGGACCGCCTATGGATGCGTTTGATAGTCATTCCTTGGACTATTGGTGCTTTTTTGACTGTTTGAAAAAAAAAAGACAAGAGTTTGAGTTTCAGCTGATAGAAAAGATTTTTTATTTATTTAAGTAATTGAATCTTGTAGATTAAATTTTGTATCTTTTTTCTTAATGAATTTTATTTTATTTTCGCAGTTAAGATGCAATTTAGTTAAAATAATCAAGTACATGTATCTCAAGTTCAATTTTAAAGAAAAAGTGCTTTCTTCGAGTATTTCTTTTTTTTTTCATATCTGTTTTGAGCCATGTATGTGTATACATGTTTTGGACAAACCGTAGCTTGATTTGTAACGTTTCGGCTCGTAGTTATTCCATGATGTTAATTGTAGATAGTAATGCCATATGCTAGAGGCACTGTTTTGTTTGATGTTTGCGAAATCAAAACTGCAGACTATTGTAATTAACTAAATCCTTTGCTTTTTTGTTGCTGCAGCTATGCAATACTCTTGAATCTTTAACTCTTTATAGCAATCATCAAGTTTTATTGGTGTGTTGTCGTTATAAAATGATTGCTTCATGGTTTTTGATTCATTGCACTGTCCAGTTCGCATGCTCTGTGGTTACAGATCTCAATGTCGTTCTATAGTTCTTGTTCTAGTTCTTGGACAAGTAGTGCAGTCAGTAGTAGTATAGTCAGTTTTATACTGACTGCTTCGGATTATAATTTCTTATGCAAATTGCTACAAGCATTTGTAGCCTATATGCTTTAAGACTCTTGAATTTTATCAGGAACTTGGTCTTTATGACTCCTTCGGAGGTGGATTAAATAATATTCTCGCTTTATAGTTCTCTGGTTATTTGGTTTTTTAGTTTCCCGTTTCTTTCAATTAAATGCTCGTACTAAAGATTTCCTTTTATGTTCAAAATAGCTTTCTCTGTTGCATTTTAGCAGACGTGAATATCCAAAACTGTAGAACGACATGTAACATTCAACATGACGACATATTGGTTAACTGTCAGTTGTGTTACAATATTGGGATTGATTACTACATGACATTGGCTTGCATATGTTCACTAACTAGCCCTATTGCAAATCTTCTTGAGAAGAACTTAGATATTTAAGTCGACAACAGCACAAACGTCAATCACATAAAAATATATAAAAATGTACCGTCATGGCCGTCAAACGTTACTCATCAAATACCAATCAGGAATTAATATTTGAAAGAACAAATAATTCAGTCATTGGTCCATTTATATCCAGACTGGCTTTCGATAACAATTACCAGCGTTGTAAAAAATCTCATATTTGGCTAAATACTACGCAAATCAATGCTCAATTGAAAGAACTCATAAATAGATCAATTATTATTGATATATTAATCACTACAAGGCAAATCTCTGATGTGTGGCATTAGTGCAAAGCCGCAGCGACAGAGGCCGCCACGAGGAGTGCAATATTGAACGCTTGGTCACGTGACGCTGCCAACTTGACGGGTATTTCGCTGTAGTCGACGTTTATTTCCGGTTTGTCGATCTTACAGGCGGGCGTGTCTACGGCACGAATCTTGAACGGGGAACGCGGCAGCGAGATCACACCACCTGCGCAGTAGGCAGGGATACTGATTAGCATATTACATCAAAATTTAATATGAATACAAATAGCACATTAGGCTACTTCAAGATTTAACTTGCCAATCACTGTTTAAACGCATGTCATTTTTTATCACAAATAAATAATTAGTTGAATTATTATAAATAATTTAAAGGATACGTGCCTTGTGGATGTTTAAAATATAAATCAAAATTATCCAAAAACTGAATTTTTGCACCTACTAATCACCACCTTCACAATTGATCATAATTTAGAATTCATAAGATTAACAAATAACACCCTGTTCACAAACCACAGTGGGTAACACTGTGGTTCGTGAACAGGGTGTCATTACGCGCTAACCTGCCGTGAGACTCCTCTCGAGCCCGAAGTTGTCGATGAGGACCAGCTCGTGCTCGCCGATGACGTGCACTCTCACGGTGATGCTGGCGTCAGTGACCTCGAGGTCAAGCTCCGCCCCCAGGTACGCGATGCGCCGCAGAGCCAGCTCTGTGACGCCCTGCGGGGGGGTTACAGAGCATTGTTGTATGATTTTAAACAGGGTGACATACAATCTTAATACCTCATTGGTTTTTGCTGCGTTATAGTGAAGAAAAATGATGAAAAGAGCTTCAAAATAGCGCCATGCCAGACAGACTCGTCGATGCTCGCTGCGTGTCGAAGAGGATCGAGCTGAAGTGGATGCTTTGCTAAGCAAAGAGTCTCAAAGTCGTGAAGTCGCAAAATCGGAAGGGCGCAAAGTAGCAAAGTGCATTTTAACTAAAATATCCGGCTAGGGGTTAAGGGCAGTTTTAAATTACGAGCGAATTTCTCAAAAAAGGATAATTGCTTGAATTAAATTTAAAAGTTTGTTATGCGCTGCAAATTGCTCTATTACATCACCGACAGTGTCATGATCCTAACATGCTTGCTAAAATTAGCACTAAAAGATAGCATGATCGAACATAAATATCATAAACATTTTATCAAACTGCATAATTAGTTATAGCCAATAATCATCGACTCAAGATTAGATAACATAGGGCACATACTAGGAAGAAGAAGGTGAAAGACATGGGGACAAGCCATGATGGCGCGAGAGGGTCAATTTGCCCCCCACTGTGTACGCTAAAAAGCCCTGCCTGCGGCAGATGTGCTTGGTTGAAGCGCAGCTCGTCGATGTCCAATCGCAGACCGCCGTATCCAAATAGCACGGCCTGGAGAAATCCCCCCATACCCGTGATGAAGTTAACTGCGCCGTCACCTGACTGGACCTCGGTCCACACCTGCGAAAACGAGGAAAAACATACTGCGAGACATGGCGTATTTAAAGGAAATTTGACAATTACTGCGCATTCATCTATTAAATGCACTTTTTTAGAACATTTCCCATACACTCAAAGTTAAATTTGAGGTTTACAACTCTACATACTAAGATATACCCTATTGCAGGGTATTGAAACAAGTCAATGTTCACATTTCGCATATAGAAGGCTTGCTACCTTTCGACTGAGTAGACTGAGACGTCAGTGCGTCAGTCCTTGCATTGAGAGGACAAGTTTCGTCAAATTAAAACCTAGTCACATATTTCACATAAAATTAACATAACTAATTATTCCAAAATTAATTCAAATAACAAATTATCGGCTTTGCGGCGCCATGCAAAGGCCCAACAATTAAGCGATAAAAGAGATCAACTGGCAAAAAACACATTTTCTTTGAAAGAAACCGTGCGTACATTGAACGGTTCGCGTGTATAGGAGCGATAAGCCTTGCGGAACATTTCCTCTGCCTTGGTATAGTCCCTGAGATCGAGCCAGCCAATCGCGTGGATGCCCCACGTCATCGCCGGGCCGTTGGGGTGAGTCACCGTCTCGTACCAGGTCAGGTCGTGCGATCTGACGTCATCGGGCATTTCCCAAAGGAAGGGAAAACCCAGCATCACGACGTCGGCCTGCTTGATGCCTCTAGGGTCCGTCGTATCTGAGCGGATATTGAACAGAAAATCTAAGCAAAGATTCGACTTCGTTTTGCATACAACCTTGATTAATCTAGGATGGGACTGATGTTATACGAAATTTATAGATAATCCTTCGATAATCGAGACGATAGAAAACAGCGCCATAGCTAATAATAAATTGTCAGCTAATGAACAGTGGTGATGCTATTTCAGGACACACAGTTGCCCCTCAAAATTCTTCTGCTGCGCACACATTTCTAGTCGCCTACGCCGCAAATTTTCAAAACTGTTTCTACCCTCTAAAAGCCTCTTTACGTCGCCCTTTCTAATTCCTTGCTCACCCAATTAAAGCCGAGGACTTTCTCTCTCACTTTGATGCTCAATAGACATATTTTAGAAGGTCCAACCAAAGCAAATGAATCTGCTGCATTAGACCAATCACATTTTTGTATCACATTTTTGTATCACATTTTTGTATCACATTTTTGTATCACATTTTTGTATCACATTTTTGTATCACATTTTTG
>JAQIWG010006079.1:0-13722 GCA_034695025.1 Chamaedrilus cognettii | reverse complement strand
CCATTGCGAGTTAACCTCGAGTTGGCTCAATCGGCGGATTGAGTGACGTCACGCTAGACTAGGAGATTGACAACCGTCACTCTCAACTCGCCGATTGACCAACCCGAGGTTAACTCGCAATGGTGGATGCGGATATTAGAGTCGGATCAAAAGTCTATAATAGTGGTGCGTGTATGCACGCGTAACTTACTTCATGCACAAAGTTAGAATCGAAATCACTCTATAGCTAGTCGTCAAAAATACAAAAGCCGACGAGAGGTCATGCCTATAGTAGCCCAATTATGAAGTCTCACTAAATATAAGCAACCTTGTTCTATAAACTTAACCGAGAAAGAAAGCTATTGTGAGCTATAGTCCAATAGCTATAAATACGTCGGCATAGGAACAAATTGTGGTCTACATGATTTTGTAGCCTACAGTCCACGTAGCTGGAAAACTTTTTAATTCAGCTACATCATCGCGTGGCATTGTTATCAACAAAATATTAACCCTTAGAAAGTTCCACTAACCAACTAACAGCCTTTTATAACGTCGATCTTAATATCCGCGTTTTCACACAGGGTTCCACATATTCCACAAAGACGCTACATACTGCGGAGACCTAACTCGCTAAGCAGGATATTACTCAGAGGCTCTTCTGGTGACCGTCAACGCGATTATCTATTATTTATAAGACCGGAGTGCTTGTTCTGATGAATACCAATACACATTCTGCGACATTCCGAACGGTAGGAAGCAGTATAGACTCGACTTGGCTCAACACCGACAACGTGCGAATTCTACAACTCGGTCATTTAATATTCCCACATCCTATCACCACCGCCTCCGTTTCTATACTACTTCCGACTAGGACTAGTACTACGACCGATAGTACAACTGGACAGTGGACACGGCTTTCTATACTACAACTAATATATTTTAGAGCATACATCCAATCCACGTACCCGCTGGAGGCCGGGGAACAAAGAATTGGCTTGCTCCTCGGGTAAAAGGGCTTGGATAGCTCCCCCAGCTAGCCATAAAAGGCCACTAAAGATGGGGGAGCGGTTCTGCGCATGCTCTCTTGCACTGAACTACACTGTTTAGGCATAATAGTCTTTGTGCTATACACGGTCCCTAAACTACAAAAGGACAAAAACAAAAACCAATCAAAGTACACACAAACCAATCCATTACTTAATAGCATTATGAAAAAAAAATCTGATAGGGAAAAGCAGCATGCTTGTAGATGACAATAAAAATATGGATTTGGATTTAAGATCAACGACATTCACGCCATTGGATCCGATGATTCAGATCTTTTCACGATATTATGAGCTAAAGCAATTTCGGATCAAAACCTTTCTTTGAAGAAAGGGTTTTTAAAGAGCCTTGTTCACTTATTTTCACACAAAAGAGCTCAATTACTCTTCAGATTAGTCCAAACCCTTTATTCTGAGCTATGTAACTTAATATTTTTCCTGATTTCTGTAAGTGGTAGTTCAATGTGTGCTAGAATTATTTAACAAAAAAACTTATACTTATGTTTCATTTCGTCTTAGAAAAGGAATGTAATCAATATTGACTTAGAACTGTTACTGTACATTACAGGCCATGAACAGCAGGGTTACCACAAGTTTAGTTAAAGCTATCATGGTGCAGGGTTTTATTTAAAACAGCCAAAGATAGCAACAGATGTCTTTAGTAGGAGGCAGAAATTATTGACTAGAGAAATGAGTAGCCAAAAGTTAAGAAGAGGTTTGTAAAGCTGTTGTGTGATCGGTGGCCGAGACGTGGTCTCTCAGAAAAGAGTACAATTATTATTATTAAAAGAATTTAGGTAATTGAGATACATGTGAGTATAGAGAAGAATGGAGAAATTTTGTTTAATAGAGAGAAAAAAAGAGAAGGAGTTGCAAAAAAACATGAACACTGGTGCATGCGGTTGTGCAGAAAAAGAAGAACTGGATTTGGCATGTACAATGTCTAGTTGAGGAAGGAGATCGATGAGAGAAATACTGTAGGGAAGAATGAAGGGGCAAGAGGGCGAGGACAAGGACAAGCATTGGGATAATAGATATATTTCTGGAAATAAGTCGTATGAAAGCATGAAGAGAATGACAGAGGATCGTCAATCGTTAAGAGATTAGATGCCAGGGACCCTGCACTAATAGTGCATGCAGATCTTTCGGTTAAAACGAAGGAAGTTCACCGTAGCATTCGTTTGAGAGAATAGACACGATATCGCTGTGTGCTTGCGCATTCGGTCAAACGAACGCCAGCTGCCGTCGTTAAGGCCACTGTGATCTTAAGAAAAAGAATGCTGCATGCAGCATTCGTCGTTAAGGATCATGACGTCAGGTCTGCGCGTCAAGACAAGCGACCGCAAGCAGTCGGCGGCTCGACGAGTTCTACAGTAATCTATACAGACTAACGACAAAACTTCCTTTGTTTTGACCGAAAGATGTGCATGCACTTTAACGAAAGAGAAACTAGCCACTTGAGATCACCAACCTGTGTAATATTAGCAACAACGTTTATCATGATTACATTGCATTATCCTACATTACATTACATTATCCTACATTACATTACATTGTCCTACGGACTACAGAATACCAGACCTATACACTAAACGACGTTACTAGTCCTAGGTCTACTATATCACGCTGCTGCTCTCGCGCTACGTGAATCCGCCTGTAAAATATCCCCTCTCACACAGTCGGCGCACGTAGCGGCACGTTCATTCGCTTCACACCAGGGAGCGCTACTGCGGCCGCTGCCGTGCGCAAACGCAAGGCATGCGTCTATGCTGACTGACATCGGAGGGGTTATAGGCCCGCAAATGGCGCTCTCATCGGCTATTGGCCTCTGTTAGGTACTCTAAGCTGGCTGGATCGAGTGAAGCGTTTAACTAAAAAGTCAAATGCAGCGTTCAGTAGATTCAGTTGCAGGCATGTTCGGCTTGCTAATCGCAATGGATGGGATATTGTGTGATTAATAATTATAACCCTAATTATTAATAAGCCGAGGACCTCAATGAGAGAACTTTTGAAAATGCTGGACGGGTGCTCGATAATGCATGGGAAAAGGGTACACACTTTCAAACCGCGCCGCTCAATCAATTCGCAAACCATCAATTTTTAGCTCATTTTAATTTTATCTGTCCTTTTTCAAGGTTTTTCGTCGATAATGAGGAGTAGGCTTATGGCCTAGACCTAGCAGCGTGCAATTGAAATAGCGAAACAACTCTAGGCTATTCGTGCACTTAAATTTTTATGATGACTTCTATAATCATGATAAAAATCATACGGTCTTTAGCACAAAATATAAGGAACTGCTTGCTCCTTATTGTTATGTGCGCGTACGCGTATCTGTATAAGAAAGCAGAAAATTTAACCGGTGATTTCAAAACGCACAGCACCGAAACCTGCCAAAATCCGGGAAGACAAGAACAAATTTACTACATAATCACTGAGTGGCGATAAAATAGACAAATTCTAAGGGGTGGTCCTAGTAAAATTACCGTTCGCTCGTATTCGATTTCCGTCGTGTATACCCGCTAGTAGCTATACCAGCTGTGTTGTGCAAACAAGGATTAGCTGAAGGATAACCCGATGCTAATCGACATCAACTGTTGTTTCAGAGGTTACTTTCTGAAAGCTAGCGCCATATCAAGCGACTCTGCCATGTGAATCTCGTCAGCTGGCCTACGTTGTCAGTTTTGTCACTGTCCGAAAGTTATCAATGACAAAGGACAAATAAAAATGAATGACAAAAATTTGCAAATTTATTTTGTGGTTGATCTTCGATCACAAGTTATTATTACAATACGAATTAATAGTTTACGAATTAGCAGTTAATCATGGAAAAACTTGCAATATTTTACGAATTTACCTTTGCTATTACCTAGGCTTGTCCCAGATTTAAATTCTTCTGCTAACGGTTGATTAGCAGGAGACGCCATCGGGATAAAATGTTTTCTACCCCCTGATGAAGAGGACGCGGATAGTTATTGATCTTTTCGCCGAACAGACGGAAGTCGAACGAGCGACGCCTTGATTTCATTAGACGCCCTACTGATGGCGCTAGGTAGGCTGCACATATAGGCTACCCTGCGCCACGGCAGCGCGCGTGATTGCACGACCACCGTCCCCAATCAATAGATGACAGAGCTTCTCGGCGTCATCATAACGGCTGTTATTGGTTGATGTTGTCTCGTGCTAGGCTGTATAATAGAACTTTTTTTTGCCACGAAGGCAGTGGCAACCATACAGTGTAACAACAACGTTGCAGTCAAGTACAGTCAAACAGGCCTACATGTAGATGCAACTTATCTACGAATAATTTCAAATTTTTAAAAGTGCGTTGAATCCATGACAGCTTTGACTAGAAATACAATAATAAGACATATTTATGACAAATAAATAGTGGATACCTTATCGTAAACTATCAAGCAAACGTTATTAAATTGCTAACTAAAAGTAGCCCTGCTCACAATCCAGTTTCGATACATCATAGTCCTATACGATCTGTACATGTATATTTAGAAATGGCTGTTAGACTAAAAATATCATGTTTACTCAATTCTCGATGCATTTAGCCCAAGGCCGATAGAGTCTTGGTCAATGCATCTGAGAAATAGATGGCAATTAACACCGTTTTTTCCACGGCAGCCGTGATACCATTAGACCAAAATGGAATAGACCTAGATTCTTGATATCTCGGCCAAAAATGTACCCATAATGCAATTTTGGACAAAAAATATCCAGCTCCCGTTATAAAACGCGTCATTTTATTTTTTAAATATCAGATATCTGGGTACTTCGTTGAAACTCAGTTCCCTAGATCATCAAAATATCCCCAAATCCACGGATAAATAACCAGCATTACTGCTCACCAGTGTCATAGCCCCGTCGTCTTCAGACGACTATTTGCGGGCCTGAGGCCTGAGCGCTTTCTTTTGCAGAATATAGATTTCTTGCTGCACGATGAAAACATTGTTGCAAGTTATCGTTCGCAAACTCTAAATTATACACTGAATTGTCATTTTTAATTGCACGATATTTATATAATTTCATATGGCGTATGCCCTTAAAGATAGAATCACAATAGGCGATATAAAAGATAAGCGATCGTTTTCCAGCTCAGGTCATAGTATTTGCTTATTGGTGAATAAAAAAAGTGCTTAGTTTTGATTGATCATTAATACTCAGCATTAGGCCTACACTAACATGCACCATTCGATATTTTCACTATGTTAGGTGTGTTTATTCGTCAGAAGACAGAAATAAATCGAAAACATAAAAATAAATCAAACTTAAGCTAAAATTATACAGCTGGTATAATCACACTGCGCGAGAATAAGTTGATGTATACAAAACAAGCAGCACAGCTGCGCGTAACCTGTACTGCTACAATATACCACATTTAGCCTTGGCTATATATAGACTCCGCTCAGATGATTCAAATTTGATGTTAGATGAAGTATTCAAGGCAAACTATGTTTGTTAAATTTTCTCCAATTTGATAATAATATAAATTTCACTAATAATGTTGTAACTTATCGCTTATCGCTGTTTTTATCGTAAGTAGGCTAAGCCGATATAGGTCGCAACTTTCGGATACGAAATAGGCCACAACGAACCCCAGAAGCCACACCCCCGTAGAATTGCAAATGATTTAAGCCAACGTAGATCTATAACATAGAGTCCAAAGTTTGAAGCTGATAGACCTCCTCGTGGAGTCTGCACAGATCCCAATCCTTTAATATAATGGATCCCTGAGGTTTGCTGGCATAAGCCATCCGCATCTGTAAGTGTAATGACTTTTTGGCAGACCGTCAGATCGGCTTTTGACGGCAAGAAAAATCGAGATAAAATAGTTCAGACTTTTGCCATTGATCGAAAGCCTATTAGGTCTGAGGGCGAGACACAAGCCATAGTCAAGGTAATGTTTAGTGTCTGGAGTATAATGACAATAGTAATACCGTCACAATTTATATTCACTACGCGGTCGATTTAATTTTACGAAAATGGCATTTCGATTCAAACCAGCATTTTAAAATTAGTATTACGTGATTGACATGATGGATTCGTCATGAATCCATTGTTGAAGACGTTAAGTACATGTATGTGCATGAATCTAGTGAAAACACAGCATTCTAGGCCTAGAGGCCTAGCGATGTTGTAACCACATTTTCCCCCGAGGATTGGCGAGGACCCCGTCCAAAATTTTGGACTTCTGGCAGACCCCCAATTTTGTGCATCAATATCTAGAATTTTCTACAGAGACCCAAGGATAATAAAAGTATGCCTATATGCCTATATAGATAAAATAGATAACAACACAAACATGGATAAACGAGATTCCCGCTGTCCCTATCTACTATCTAGCTGCGCTTTATCAGGACCGCTTACCGAGGTCACACGATGTAAGTTACACGTCAAATTGCAACCAGGGATTTATACAGAACCCTCCTCCCCAGCCCCCTCCCAGTGGGGGGGGTTTATCCTCCTCAAGCAAAATATATAAAGTTTAATTCAACGAGCTATTTCGCTCGATCATAGCGAGATGAGTGGGACAGGCTGGACAGCCAGCGATCACGACTTGCCTGCGTCTGGTTAAGCCTGTCGGACGTACTGAGCCCTAATTCTGTTTGTCGAGGACTAGGCCTGTGGACGGCAGACGGATTGCGACGGGATATAATTGAAATGGAACACTGAGTCGGGCCTTACCGTTCGTGACACGAGATTTGATTTGGAAGGACGATGATGGACAGGGCATGTCGAATTATCGCGGAGATGATTTTCTGCTTCGCGGAAGGTGTGAGCGATGCGCGGGACGTGACAATGCAACAGCTGCTTTGAAAACAACTGCCTTGAACCTACGACAAATGAGCAAACAGTGTCAATTAATGCAGTCTCTTTCGTAATTTTCTAAAAGACGCGCCGATGATCAAGATGGTGAAGAATCTACACGCTCAGAGGTCTCTTAAATCTACTACAATATGAAGGCCGTGCAATTACGAAATGACTGATTTTGTAGGCCCGTCGTCGAACGCATCCTATTTACTATTCTGAAGCATTTAATGCAATTGAACTCATGCGACCGAAATGCAATCCAAATTGACTCTTGCAGACCATGCCATGGCTCAGCGATGCTAAAGACTTTGAATGTGGACCACGTTGACAACGTTATTGCCTAAAGGCTAATCATTTGATCAGCATCTGCTGTTGACATCTCCAGCATATAGGCTAGAGACCGCTCTTCACGTCATCCGCAACTGTCTGATGATGATCAATCGTTTCGGAATCAGCAAGTGCATATGCCTATCACGGAGGACAAGTCTGTCAATGCGTCATTCTCTCAAGCAGGGCTTGGTTCATTATAGTCTGTTTGATGTCACATATTTAAGTAGGCTATGTAGGCGCTGAGTTTTAAGATTAGTCAAGAACGTTAGTTAGATTACATCAGTTTACAAGGTTGAGTAGTGTCAAACGCTTTTACACGATGAAACCACAGTGCCTTGCGGTTTCACTTTGATGGATCAAAACGTGAGTTGTTTAAAAGTATTGAACGCCGTTGCATGGTTAAGGTGCTGTGGTGCAGCACCTTAATCATAATGGTATGTCCATGGTGCAGAACCGTGAGTTCGTTTATCATTGCGATGGAAGTCATAGAACCACAAACAGACCGTCAGGCCTATCTGCAGAAATGTCACTGGCATCGTGACGTGGTCCTATACGTCGTGGGCAAATGCTGAGCTTTTATTAAACATTCATGCCGCGCATCTGGTTTTCATGCCGGACTAATAAAGTACGTCATTGAGATTCTCATACACAAGTTCAACGACCAACGCACTTTGTCTTCAGCGAAGCGCAAAAACCAATTCACATTCAGCGTCGCAAAATGGAAAAGTATGTGTCGAGATCACGAGGTCATGTTGTCTAGGAGTAGGCCTAGCACTATGAATCGAGTCCATTTGTGTATCCAGGAAGGGGGATATGAGAGATATCCCACTCGTAATTCTGGAAAATACTTTTATTTCACCAGTAAGATTAATGCATTTGCGCATCCAGGCTACGTAACTATCACGACAATGCCGCTTAGACAGAATGAAGACGGGTTGTGCGGCGGTTGTGCACCGCTAGTTAATAACTGGGCATACGATATCCTGTCTGAATTAAATTTACTAATTATTTCTGATTTTAACTGTTAGTAAAATATGTGGATAAGCCCAAAAATATGATTTCGTCATTCAATAGGCTAACTATTTTTTCAATATAATTTTTTAGACAATATCGCAGCCCACATTTTCACCTGCAAGTGCCAACTAAAATAATCACTGTAGCTTTACAGATTTCGACGCATCTTAGCAATCGACACGCCTTATTTTCTTCTTCCCTTATTCTCCACCATTCGGCTTCCGTGCCGAAAGACGTAGAATCCTCTGACGGTAATTGTCCGGCGCGCATGACCGGAGCGAACGGTCATTTCGAGGCTCTAGCCTTAACAGGGCGTCGGCTGCATGCCGCACGCCATTGTGAGCGAGATATTTAGCACTTCTCGCGATATTGTCACCAGCCCACACGTTGCAGCGCAGCACACATGCTTCGCACCGCATTCATTTCATCAGTGTACGCAGGAAATGGCGTTGCCAGACTAGAGTACTGTACTAACGTGTATTTGAGAGAGACGACTGCAATTTCTTCCAGGGCAGCGCAAGACAAGAAGAAGAATCCGGTATCGTCATTTAGTCATAGCATTTACTGATGGGTTTGAGGGCACAACAATCCTTAATTTAATCTTTCCCCCGTGGCGAAGGCGTAAAGAGGGGATAGCGCGGCTAGGGGGTTAAAAAAGTTAAGACTTGAAAAAACAAGAAGAATCCGGTGTCACACCGACAAAATTTTGATTTGCCTCCCCGCCCCCCCCCCCCCTTGTGATTTAGCGTTATTCCGCCATTACTATAGGCTTATGGTATGTTAAATGAAAAAGTGAAGTTATAAATGTGGAATTTTTCATATGACGGGTATAGGCCATGTATAATAAGGAAACGTGCAGTTAAATATCGCAAAATATTCAGTTGTAAATCCCGAAATAAAAAGTTAGAAAAGTTGAAAAATTTATCAATAGCAGTTAAGAATGGCCTCTAAAAATTTCCCAAAATGTACAGTTGTTATACTCGTTATAGTCTTTAAATTGACAAAAAAGTTCATTTTGGGAGGTCATCATAATTTACAACGCTTAGATTAAGGCCTGACGCAAATTCAACCCTATGCTGAGCGTGGCGTTCATATCTGGTGCCATGTGCGGTGAAACCGTTAGTGGGTGTCAGCGTCAAAGAGTGCATAAATCATCAACATGCCCAGTTGCCTGAGAGCTAGCAGGAGGCAGCGGTGGTGTAATCAGGGATGGATATAAGCGGTGTCGCATCGCAGTTTTGATGCACGTTGAGGTCCATTACGATACAAAAACTCAACTGCATCGCAGTATTTGCGATGCACTCTCGTGTAGTATTTGCAGATTTTAATATCAGTCTGCTATCAATTCAACAGCTAAACTCCTGAGTGTCTGTTTACTAATAAGTTAGTATAGCCAGGCCCACTTTTTCTGATCCTAGGGAAGTCTCTATGAAACAATTTCAAACTTTTATTCATATCACAATTTATTATCATTATCGATCCATTTATGATCAGAATTATATGACCAAAAAACTGCTCCACACTCTTTCTCAGCTGCTCCACAAAACAAAAAGTGTGGAGCAACATACGCGTAAAACTGCTCCACACTCCGAAAACCTCATATCCATGCCTGGGTGTAAGCGAGTCAAGCGGTCCGGCACCAGCCTCGTTCGCTGTTCGAGCCGCGCTGTGTAATGTCACCCACGACGCGACAAGTCAAGAAGTCAACGAAACTAAACCGGTCATCCATCACTCCCAACTGAAGCTGCGTGGCAGTGTGATGAGAGTGAATGTATCAAAGTACACCTGCCATGGACAGCTTGATGGAGGAGTGTGGAGGACGGATCATAATCCCTAACAGAAAAAAAAACGTTTGTGAAATGTGATGTAAGGGTTAGAGTCCGCAGGATAGTAATCCGCAAAATCTTTCACAACTCCGGCACCGCGAAGACACCGCGGTCCCATAATCTAGGTGCAGGGTTAGAGGTCGCTTCCGACTGTCACATAAATTTTTGTGAAATCTGGCACCGCGAAGACACCACAAAAGCAAAGCGCAGACACCGAGGTCCTCAAAATGTAGGCATTGGGTCAGCTAAATCTTTGCAAGTCTGGCACCACGAAGACACCGCGAAGGCAACGTGAAGACGCAGAGCTACCCAAAATATAGGTGCAGGCTTACATACAGAGTCCTCTTCAGACACTGTGCCAAATCCTTGCCAGATCTGGTAACGCTAAGACACGGCTGCCCCCAAAATGTAGGTGCAGGGTTAGAGTTCTCTTTCGGGTCTCTGCCAAATCCTTGCCAAAACTGGCACCGCGAGGACACCGCGAAGGAAACGCGAGTATGTAGTGCCGCTAAGGCAAAGCGCATATGTAATTGCTGCATGATTACACTGCTATCAAAGCATAGGATTATGGTCGAGGCGCCTAGGAGTCTAGAAAACCATCGATTCTCGCCATTGATCAATGCTTAATCACCGCGAACAATGTGATAACTAATCGATCTCGTCGAGATTCACTCAATAATTCCCTCCATCTCTTCCTTCTTATGCAGTCGAGACGATCAGATACACGAAATTAATTTCAATATGCAGGGTGCGGGAAAAAAAACCCTAGCAGATTCACTATAACTCAGCCAAAAATTGATCTTCACCTTTTCAGGGATTGTAGCTGAGATAATTTGACGCAAGTTCTGAAAATTTCACTTGAAAATCTGCTTTCATTCAAAAATTGTGAAACTTTTACCCAAAAAAGTTTTAAAATCGTTTTAGCTAACACAGTGATGCCTGCAAATAGTATTTTAATGCCTGCCGATCTCCGAAATCTGTCGCTAAACTGGCCGGACCTACTTTGCCAGCCACCCTGCCTACTACCATAAATGGGGGAGGGAGGCCGGACGGGGGGGGGGGGGGGGTAATGCATGTAAAGTGCCAGGCCCACAGACCCATGCTGAATACAACGGTGGAACTGAAAATGAACCAGTGCGCGACTTGACCGACATGCGCTGCAGCAGACTTGCTCTGCAGCAGTCCGTCAACAAAGCCATGCATGCACGCAGAAGGAGATACTAAGCAATCATCGGAGCAGATGGCGACTACAGAATATATGAAGATTATTGTTGACTAAAGCAGTCGACTCCTTTCAGGACTTCTTATTTATCCACAGCGGTGCGACTAAGACATAAAATGCTAATCGCAGGCACAATCGTGTCGGTTAAAATATTTTTTCACTTATTTGGTAAAAGTTTCATAACTTTTGAATGAAAGCAGATTTGCAAGTGAAATTTTCAGAACTTGTGTCAAATTATCTCAGCGACAATCCCTGAAAAGATGAAGCAAAAATATAAATTTTTGGCTGAGTTATCGCGAATCTGCTAGGGTTTTTTTTTCCGCACCCTGTAGAATGCATTGAAATATGTTCCAAGCAAGAAGTACGATTTGCAGAAACTCGCAGTTTAATTGCGATTAGCGGGAAATTGTTACGCACGAATTTCAGACAGATTAAAATGGTTGCAATTTCGTGGTCATTAATGTCTGAGATTGTTCATTATTGCACCAGCTGCCACTTCACAGCATGCAGCACAGCATTATGGTGAAATGACACCTTTCGGTCAAAACGAAGGAAGCCTTCAAAACGAAGGAAGTTTTGTCGTTAAGGACTAAAGTCGTATAGAACTCGTCCAGCCGACACGACGTCATGATCCTTAACGACGAAACTTCCTTCGTTTTAACCGAAAGGTGTCATTTCACCGTTAGACCTAAACTACTTTTATCGCCTTGATTAAAAAATAGGACGTAGGCCGCTCTGTAACTATTATGGTTTCACTAACCCACCTTCGCGCAGTGTCTCCCAGTCGCGTGTACATAGCCAGCCGAAAGTGTCACGAATGAAGCCATGACAGGGGAAATGGCGATTAAGTGGGAAAGGGATTCGAGCTACTGAAATACATTATCATCTATAAACAAATCCTATGTACCGTATAACATTCTTAAAATTCTCCTTTAAATTTTCACAACGTTGCAAAAACGGGTTGTTCTAAAAAATAAGACGTTCGCACTTCGTAACATGCTGATTCAATGTCACAAATGATTTTAACAACACCAGAATATCACGACAATCATTTTAGTTGACGAAAAGTTGTATGTTAGTATGTTACAGCATACTATAAAAATCATTCAGTAGACGATATTGTTTTTGAAGGAGGATATCAGTCAGTCTGGTTGATCCGAAGTTGTTAATATCTGTCCAGTGTTCAGCGGCAGCGCACAGCTCGATCATCCCACTCAGAGCGCCACATCGATCAGCTGTGTACTGTGCACTGGGCTCGCATCGGACAAAATGAGGGGGGGGGGGGGTCGGCGTGTTTAAGGTTGGACCGGGGGCGTGTGTCAGTTTCTGAAAGAACGGTGGGAGTGGCCACGAGAATGTCGTCGTAAGGGAGTTTTGCTGGAGACTTTTTCCTCCCGGATTCGACTCACTACCGGGAGGAGGAGGGGGGGGGAGGAGGACGCACCTTTTATGTAAAAATCGACTTTATATAAATGCTTTTTATTCTCCTCAAATTGACTACGTCAGAAACATCAAAATATGGAGGATTGGGAAACGCAGGTGGATAAGCTAAAAATGAAAGAAGTCTTGGAGAGTTGAAAAGCCTCAAAACTCGACTCTCCCAGGGTGCTTTTTCTTTGAAGATATCGAGGTTGAAAATTAAGATGGGGGGTGGGGGTGTTAAACCCCCTCCTTTCCCCACACCTCCGCCGATGCGAAACCTGGCGGTGGACGCACCAGGAGAGAGCGTCACTCTATTATTCCATTAGACGCTCTCATTGGAACATTAAGCAGCGCGCGACGCGGCGCAACTCGTTGTACTGATCACGAGAGCGCTTCTCGCGCACTATCCCTCTGAATCATTACCCGGCGATGAGCCTGGAACTCGCGACTCGTTTTAGCCTGGAGGTATTGGCGCATTCAGGCGCATTTTGCGCCTTACAGGATAATGGAAGAGCGGGTGGTTCGAATTTATTTTCGCTGCGACAAATGCTAGAATCTGGATGAAAGTTAAAACCTCGAAATAGAGGCTATATGTAAAACATGACGCACAGGCTAAGTTTCCGAACCAAAATGTCTTTCCATATCAAAGCAATTTCGAGGCAGTGTAATGTTTAGGCCTAACGTTAATAATCCATAATTCGTGCTTTACGTCATAAAATTAAGCCGTATACACGTCCGTTTTCTGTTAGTTTTAAATTTTCGCCAATTTTTTTTCCGTCAATTACATTGAGGCTTCCCTAAACGGAATGAAGATCCCCTTTTCGACTTCTATAGTGTAAAAACAAGAGTGAGCGATTTCCTTCTCTTGCCTCATACTGGCTATCTATACTATGCCACTGGGTTTAGGCCTATTGCTACTCATATTCTGAATCGCAAATTCACAAAATGAACAGACATTCTCCACAACAATAACAGCGCGAGAGTTTTAGTGCACTCGAGCTTCGAAAGCTTCAACCGTTATTACACGCATGATCTCCACAGCGACTAAGGGGTCGTCCATTTACTA
>JAQIWG010006078.1:0-13722 GCA_034695025.1 Chamaedrilus cognettii | reverse complement strand
CTAGCACAGAATCAGACAGTAGTCATTGTGCTACACACTGCCCCAGAACTAAAAAAAACATAATAAAAATTGTGCTACACAAATAAAATAAACTAAACGCTACTAAACTTTAAAAAAAAAACATAAAAGATTTTTTTAAAGTTTGCTCAGAAGCATCAAAATATATCTATGAAATCCATTGAATTGCTTACTCCTTATATCATTCTATATTTATTAAAAATAATGAATATAGAATGATATAAAGAGAAAGCATTCTATATTTATTATAAATAATAAATATAGAATGATATAAAGAGTAGGCAGTGCAATGGATTTCATAGATATATTTTGATACTTCTGAGCAACTTCAAAAAAAACTTTATTCTTTTTTGTTTTTTTAAGTTTAGTAGCGTATAGTTTAGTTTATTTTATTTGTGTAGCACAATTTTTATTGTTTTTTTTAGTTTTGGGACGGTGTGTAGCACAATGACTACTGTCCGATATATGATTAAAATATGATTTATTTATAAATGAAAGTAATCTAACTCTAAACACATCTACGGACTATGCTCTTTGGTATAGTCACAGTTATTGATGCCTTAGGCCCCTGTGACTGAGTGTGACTGAATAGTTGACTGTTGTGGAGTACATTGTAGTGTTCTGCACAGTGGCGTCGCGTGACCATAAAAATAGGGTGGGCACACAGTATCTAGATCTCAACTTAGGGTGGGCACAGTTTCCCTCTCAAGCCAAACTTACAAGCGGAGGGGGGGGTCTGATAAAAAATTTTAAGACTGTTTTTAACAGTCACTTTATTCCATTACCCTACACCACTCTCCTTTCCTTTTCGTACTCCATTTTACTGAATTTCAAAATACTTTTTCATTCTACACCCCATTCTTAGCAGTACTTACGCTTACTAATCTTATAAACCTCTATTTCCACTTTTCATATCAAAATTTGTGTGCCCACCCACCCTTGGCCCACCCTGGCCCACCCTAACATTTTTCTAGGGTGGGCCGGTGACCAGCCGTGCCCTGCAGCCGCGACGCCACTGGTTCTGCATACATCGTCACCGAGTACCGTTATAGCCTAAATGATCTGGAGATGCAACCAGATTGAACCAGTGACTATGAGTGATGAATTAACTCCAACAAACTTATGATGGGGCTGTCATAGCAATAGCGTAATATTATCGCAAACGATATGCAGATAAGATTAAACACCTTCAGATTCTCACAAATACCTTACACAAATAAGAATAGCACGAAGTTGAAGAGCGTAGTGGGACCTGGTTAGGGTCCCTGACGGCTCCGCTGCGCAGCGGGTCGCAGGTGGCGTAGTAGGCGTACATGATGACGCCGAGCAGCGAGCAGAGCGTTATCATCGCAAAGATGCTCGGAACGTTTATCAGCAACGCACTGTCCAACAACATCTAGTACTTAGTAACGTTCAGTAATTTCTCACATAATATATTAGGCCTACATGAACTCAAAACTTTTTTTAAACTTTTTCCCCTGTAAGCCTAACTGGCAGTTGAACAATGGTCACGCTGTAATTCATTCATTTACGTTTTATGTTTACTCCTCCGTGCTAGCACAGGTTGGACGTTTCCCATGACGAGACTCCCCCATAACTCTTGATTCTTTGCCATCTCTCTATTCATGCCTCGCTCGCTCATATCGCTTTCTACTTCCTCCATCCATGTCTTCTTCCCTCTCCCCTTAGGTAAGGGGAGCGGTAAGTTATGCACGTTTTGAAGTTAAAAAAGTAAATGGAAGGTAAGTATTTGTGGTATGTAAGGTAAAAGATTTAGACATGGGATGATGTTTTTCAACTTCAATACAGGCCATCGCAAAACTCAACATTATCTGATAAAAAATATGATCATAGATAGAAATTCTTGAAAACATTCTTGTGCCATATAGCCGACATCCATATAGCCTACCTGTGGATCCTGGAATGGCCTACAAGGTGATGCTTTTTGGATCTAAGGTTCTAAGGGTCGTACTTATGTACATGTTAAACTAAATTATAGCAAATCATCCTTCTATTGAACCGCATTCTATTGAACGCCACAGCGAGGCTCTGTGGTGCAGTGGCTAAGGCGTTGGACTGTGAATCCAGAGAACCTGGGTTCGAGTCCCGACGCCGGCAACTATAAAACCATGCGTTACAGCTAGCCCTTCAGCAAGGCTGTTAAGCACACAAGTGTCGCTAGCTGATAATCATCGTCCAGGGTTATTTATTTTCTGGTTTGCGACAAAGGGCATCCGGCTGTAAAAACCCAGCTCCAGTATGAACGCCTAAGGTTAATGAACAGGGTTTTCTGTTCATTAACATGGACCATAAGAATGGATGTCAAATATGATGATGAATATTATTATTATTATTTGTGGCTTGCTGCAGCAATGTTTTTAAGGATAGGATGCACTTCTTGTCGCCCAACGTGCCCAATGGTAGCAGCAGGGGCAGGGCTGCCGGGCCTAGTTTAATACCATAACCGGAAAAAAAAAATATCATACCTTAGACGTGTGACTATTTCTGACCTTACTCACGCGACAGCCTGCTTGAGACTTCTCGTGGACGCGAAGCGCTGGATCATCTGCTGGTCGACAGAGTAGGGCGGCAGCCAGACGAAGAAACTACCGACGACGAGCGTCCAGAACGTGTGACGCACCGTCGGGTCTGGGTCAAAGCTGCCGCGCAACAGCACGCTCATCTCCTTTAGTTTTTAGTTATTTTTGTAGTTTAGTGAGTAGTGTGCACACAGTCCAATCCTCTGGAAGACAGCTGGCACAGAACCGCTCCCCCTTCTTTAGTCGCCTTTTATAATTTCCCCGGAGAGCCGGTTGTTTGTTCGCCGGCCTGCAGGGGTGCATGCTCAACGAGTCTAATGCGTGCTGGCACAGGACTGTATGACTTTATCAGTGCCTAAATGTTTGTCATGTGACTACTGAATCATATTACAAGTTTCGCGCTATGCTCCGCGTTATGCTACGCGAGCTGCACATTTATGAAGAAATATGTTGAACATAGTTAGAGGTTCATCCAATTCATGTCCCATTCCATCAGATTTTGCTGATCGACGGCTTGGTGGGGATCTGTCACAAGGCAACAGCTCTCTGCTTAGTGACTTTTGAATATTCAATGAAAGCGGATCAAATCAGAAACGATGAAGTAGATAAAAACTAAGCAGATGAAATAAGAATAAGTTCATACAAACAGTGTTATTGAGGGTTGAGATTCTATCTAATATTGTTCACTACTACATACTCTCTACAGTGATACAGGGATCGTTGGCCTTCTGGATCTAGCCGCAGATGCACTGTCGGGGAAGTCTCCAGAGATTAGTTAGCTGACTTGTACTATGAGATTTGCTTTTTTAACTACATATTAATAATATCGTCCAGAAATCTAGCTTATCCATTTAAAATTGACAAAATATTTGAAGCCTATAGCAAAAAAATTAATTTTTGACTGTACTTAAAAACCAAATATAATGCGTGAAATCAGCCTCCATAACGCTATTTCTTATAGCCCGCATAATTACAATAATAAAACTAATCAAATTAAAAGCACGAACTTGAAGAATTCTATCCGACCGCCTTCATCCGCAATAGTCCAAGCGGCAGAGAGGCCTCCTACTTCTATTGTGCCCTGTACTCCACATAGCATAACACACTGCACCCAACACTTGCCATAACCTTCTACACAGACACACACACCGCACACTGCACTCAAAACATGCAAACCTATAATTCCTACAAGACTAACGTAGCACTTAGTCTTAGTCACATATATCTGTACTCTACACGCAGCACTGCCTTCAGCGCGCGAGGTGTAGCCCACCAGCGGCCGGCATGCGTCCATACATATTAAGTGCATAACATACACGCAGCTCTCCAGGCACATACAATGTATGTATACTGACTCGCACTAAACACAAAGTGCATGTATCACATTGTAGCTACAAGCACTGGCCCAGTATAGGCCTAGTGCACAGACAGTCTGTGCACTACTGTGCCAGTGACACTTTGTGGCACAGAGTACTCCTAGATATTAGCCAGTACATGTATGAAAAAACCGTTTGTAACGTCAACCAGCCAGCATGACTGGGTGTGACGGATCCACCATGCAGTATGATCGCTGTCAGTATGACTGGGTATGAAGGGCCCACCTGTGTCATCGCTGCAGCATGACTATAAACGACTGACCTGTATAAACGACTGACCTGTATGATTGCTGCCAGCAGCCCCGCCAGCATGATCGATGTCTGAAAGACGTCTGTCCATATCACTGCCTTCATTCCTCCCTGCCACCAAGTCGAATTTGATTTTAAAACTTTTCAGGAGACACAAATGTAGTGCAACTAACACATAATAATTGCGGAGGAAAAAAATTTTTGCTTTCAAATTCAGTCCTCCAGATTAACCATTAAAAGCCATACATCATCATATCAGCTACCGAGACAAAACTGCTGTGAAGCCGATCTAAATGGCAGCCTATCATGGCTGTCATTGTAAAATTTAAATTTCACGATCATCAATCACAACAAGAATATTGATGCACACTCTGCGTGTCTATTGACGTTATGTATCTGGGATCATAGCACTGGGACTGGAAATTAAACTTTAAACAACCGGCGTCCGGTCGCAATTTTAAAACATGCAAGTCGTTGGTTGAGACTTTTCTTTTTAGAGCAGCCACCAAACGTTCAAGAAGTCTGCTTAATTATTAACGAACACTTGATTAAACGCTTAAAAATCAGCAATTTAATTCATAAATAACACAGTTTATCCATTTATTCCATTCATCCAAGAATGAAACGATCTTGCTCTCAAAATACACATCGACTTCCTACTCTCATTCACGCTTGAAATACGCTCGACATTATTGCTCGCATGCATTGATTAACGTTGATTATATATTCAGTTTCTTCTGATGGTATTTGATGGGTAATCGCACCAGAGTTGTGTAGAAGCAGCAGACGAGCCCAATGCAGATGATATTTGCCCACACTGGAAACCCGGTCACTGCGTCAGCAAGCGGTGCAGCATTATTGAATACTTCTGTTCGCCATTGCGGCTTCCATTCGTCGAGGATTAAGAAAGAGGCATTGAAAAATATGAAATTTAATGAATAAGCTGATGCGAGTCCATAGTTTCATGTTCAAAGATTGATAAGGGGAGTATTGCAGAGTAGGTTCGCCTAATCGCCGTAGCGGCACTCCAGGGAATGCGGGAGACGAGGAGTCAGAGAAAAGGTGAAAAAAGCTTACATGTGTAAAATTTGTATGATGAATTGCATGATCACTGTCAGCATGACTGGGTGTGAAAGACTCTTATTCATTGCGGTAATAATAATGCCATACTTGGCATTATTATTACCGTACAATCATAATGAAGAACTAATTTCAATGAAAAGCGTGAACTTATTAATTGGATCTAACCGACATCAGCTGCAAAGGTCAAAGGTACCTACAAGCTATTGTAGGTACCTATGAGGCTACATAGTGGCCTCCCGCAACAATTCCATAAAAAAACGCACAAGTTTTTGCGTGAGACAAAGAAAGAGTCGTCACAAGTTCAATGCGATGCCTTAGCGTGTCAACAGTTTGGATGGGACTTACCCTCCGTCAGCGCCACCGACGGACCGAACATGACGATCCCCATCGCGAGAGTCTGCACTACACAGCACCACACAGCACTACACAGCATGCACAACACAGCACCACACAGCATGCGCTACATAGCACCAAGCAGCACTACACAACACCATACAGCAATGTAGCGCCACATAGTGTGTCAGACGGGATGTAGCGAGTGCTACAGATGGGATGTAGAGAGTGTGAGAGACGGGATAAAGCAACTATGACAGACTGGATGTAGCGACTATGACAGACTGGATGTAGCTAGAGTGACTCTGTGACAGATTGGATGAAGCGAGTGTGACAGACGGGATGCAGCGAGTGCGACAGACAGGATGTAACAAGTGCTACAGACGGATGTAGTGAGTGCTACAGACAGAATGTAGCGAGTGCTACAGGCGGGATTTAGCGAGTGCTACAGACCGGATGTAGCGATTGCTTCAGACAGAATGTAGCAAGTGCTACAGACGGGATGTAGCGAGTGCTGCAGAAGGGATGTAGCGAGTGTTTCAGACAGTATCAGATATAGCTTATTCAGCTCATTTTATTTCGGGCTGAGATGCCCCCCCTGCTTTATTTTGTGTGTTGCCTTTAGAAGTCACGACACGGTCACGTGATAGCAGTCATTATCCCTTGTAGAGATTTAAACTTAAGCTTGCTATTGGCTGCTGCTTTCACTGTATTGGTTTCTGATTGGTGGAGGCATTACAGTATATGAACGTTTGAATAGTCATGAACTTTGCTAGTTGCTTGAGGCGTGCTGACAGGTCGGATGTGTAGTTCTGAATCCTTGTAACGTTCTTACACGTTTTTTAAGCCTAGTCATACATGTAACTTGTAAGCTTACTTAGTTGGCTGAAAACGATGGGGAATAGCAGAGTACGTATCAAACTATCTAGCCTATTTTATATTTTTAAGTAAAGCTCTCTGTGAAGATTATAACCTAGTTTAGGTTTTTCTCCCGCGTAATGTTATTTGAGAGTCAATGTGCATTGCTTGCTACCGACTGTTCAGGTTTTTCTCCCGGGTAGAAGTATTTGTAGCACTCGCTTGTAGCCCCCTTGATTTGATAAGTTATATAGTTGGTAACCACTAACCTTTTGGAAACACTTGAAGATATCTGTGTGAACTGTTGTACCAGTGCAGATTGTGTTTTTGTTTTTTTTGCATATCGCATGTTGCTTCTTGTTTTAATAATTAGTTTTGGTATTTTTTTAACGCCTTACGTGGTTGCTGATTTCTATATCATTCCGTAGAGAATCGAGGAAGCCAAGCCTCCTAGCTTCGCTATCCCTCGGGTCACCCTTAGGTTTAGATTAATACATTAAAACGCATTACATTTAGTAGCTGAAACATTAATAATTTTAAGACAAGAATACTTTCAAACACTGCAACATAGAGCATTTTAAAGGCTCTTCAAACACAGAGAAAACCTCCTACATCACAGACAGGATGTAGCGAGTGCTACAGACAGGATGCAGCAAGTGCTACAGACTTTATGTAGCGAGTGCTACAGAAGAGACTTAGCGAGTGTGACAGACAGGATGTAGCAAGTGCTACAGACAGAATGTAGCGAGTGCTGCAGACAGGATGTAGCGAGTGCTACAGGCGGGCTGTAGCGACTGCTACAGACAGGATGCAGCAAGTGCTACAGACTTTATGTAGCGAGTGCTACAGAAGAGACGTAGCGAGTGTGACAGACAGGATGTAGCAAGTGCTACAGAAAGGATATAGCGAGTGCTACAGAAAGGATGTAGCAAGTGCTACAGACGGAATGTAGCAAGTGCTGCAGACAGGATGTAGCGAGTGCTATAGGCGGGATGTAGCGAGTGCTACAGACCGCCTTGATGATGAAGAGTGACGCGCCGAGCAGACGCACGGAGCGAGAATTAAACCGCCGCTCCAGGTACTACACACACACAAGCACATACGCAAGGATATACACAAGGACACACACAAGGACACACGCAATATATACCCGTGTCCATGTTCATATACATGTACACAGCCACATACACCCGCACACATGTAGGCCACACGGATGACTTTAGCGCTTTCACATCATGGACACATAAACGCCTCAATGTGACCTTGGCGCAAC
Source organism: Chamaedrilus cognettii (assembly GCA_034695025.1). NCBI lineage: Eukaryota > Metazoa > Annelida > Clitellata > Enchytraeida > Enchytraeidae > Chamaedrilus > Chamaedrilus cognettii. Next base: position 5,992 of record JAQIWG010006078.1, on the reverse strand, counting down.
GTGGATGAATTCAATATGAAATCAATTACTAGGCATATCTCATGTTCAATACATTTCACACAGCTTCCTAATCACCAAAATCGATGAATTGTGACAAAGTAACAAATGTGACCCAAACCCACGGCCACGCCGGGCACGCTGACTGAGTGGGAAACCTGCATGATGGGGAACATGCTTGACATGCTTCAGTGTGTCAAGTCAAACAGCTTCAGCTGCTTTAGTGAGTCGGACCCCTATGACTGCAGCTGTTCCAGTTACTCAGGCCCTCAGCTGCAGCTGTTTGAGTGAGTCAGGTCTTACGCCTGCAGCATGCCTTGGTCTGCCCGGTAGACGGACAGCCGACTGACCTCGAAGACGCTGACGACCTTCAGTCGGTGGAAGAAGGGTCCGAAGAGGAAGGCGCCGACGAGCGGCGCGAGCATGGCGCCCCACACGGCCATCCAGTACATCGTGCCCTGCTGGTACACCTCCACCGGCGTGCCGAGCATGGTCGAGGCGGAGAAGAAGGATGCGAAGACGGAGAGCGCGACGGGCAGGGCGGCCATGCTACGGCTCGCGAGCAGGAACTCGTCCGTGCTACGCTGCCGCCCGCCCGCGCAAGCCTGGTATAGGCCGATGGACACGGACACGGCGAGCACGAGGCTGAACACAACGTAGTCCCACGCCGCAAAGGTCGCTCCCGCCTGTGGGGGGGATCGGGGGGCCATCCTGCGGGGCCTGCTGTAGCCGGACGACGCGCGGGACTCAGTCGCGGGACTCAGCCGCGGGACGCGCGGGAGTGGCGCCGCGTGCACGCACACGGGCGAGACCGTAGTGTTACAGACGTTGGTCAAATAATTATAATTAGCATAATGCCATTAATATGTTACTGTGCATAATCGAATTGAGATCACGGTGTAAAATAGTTTTCAAACATTTGCTTTAAGACGGTGAAACTTTTGAAAGGGCCAGGTTAGGGTTGCCAGACGTTCCTTATTTTAAGGGACGTCCCTTATTTAAGACTATTTGGCCTTTATCCCTTTTGAAAAGCATAAGGGACGTCAATTGTCCCATATTGGGCACAGGCCTAAATTTTCATCATCTGATTACAACAAAAGCAGTATTTTGTTTGAAAGATTTGACCTGTAAGGTTCTAAATATTATGTTACAGCCCAATCCTAGAAGCACAACTGGTTAATATTTGACTGTAGATCTGGTTACAATCGCGTGAAAATCGCTGGAGATAATTTTGTTACGCTAGGCCTAAATGGTAGCCTATTATGTAGACAAAAACAAGTAATGTTGTTTATGTAAAGTAGCGAAAAAATTGGATCATGCACGCTGAATATTTTGTGTCCCTTATTTGAACGATGAAAATATGACAACCCTACGACCGGTAGGTGTTAGTGAAAGGCTGCATATTATGGAAGCATAGAAAACTACATGGAAGATTTTACGAAGAACTCAGTGGAAGATGTATTTGACGGATGCTTGATGACACAAGCGCCCTGACGGAGCCTACAGGCTCATAAATTTAAATGCCGTCTAATCAGTGTTCTCACTTACTGAACCTGACGTAATAATTAGAGAAAAAGCACTGAAACAAGTGGACTCCTTCAAATATTTAGAAGTAAGCGAGTAATTACATCATCACAGAGGACGGAAGGTCAATAATTGTTGACCTAAAGACAAGAATAGTTATCGCAACCACGCACTAACTAAACAGAAGCCTATGTTTGACAACAAAGTTAATTATAGGCTACATAAAAATAAGGCATCAGATCGATCGTTATGCAGACCGCACTGTAGGCCTGCATGTAGTCTACGCGTAGGCCCATTATACGGTTGTGAAACATGGACACTGCTACCAGAAACTGAAAGAACTTCAAGCTATTTCGATGTATAAGAATAATTTTTTAATAGCGTATAGAGACTACTGCACAAAGAAATCAATAGAGGAAACATCTCAAATTGTAGGACAATATGAATCTGTTATCAACAGTGCAATGGCGGTAGATGAAGCTGTGTGGTCACACCAACAGATCAAGCGGCCTCGCAACCAAAATTATTCTACAGACTACAGGGGCGGTGGAAGGTAGGCTACATGTAGGCCTCTGCCTACACGCGGCAGAGGAAGACGTCGCATAACATCGCTGAAAAACCTTGCCGACTGGGCAGGATTGTCAGTTTACGACCTCCACACGTTATGCAACGCCCATTAAAGATGGATACAGATGGTCATTGCTGCTGCTCATGGCGTCCTCACGATCGACGAGATCAGGGGCTAGTAGGCAGGCGGGCAGTGTAGTTGTTGCTGTAGGCTGGATGGTCAGTGGCTGTTCTACATGGAGGCCAAATGACACTAGGGCCAGGCGTCCCGAGTTCAAGGCTTGGCGTCACGTTCGCGTCCCCAGTTTTTCTGGATAAGTGGACACAATGAAGAGAAAGCTCTCTGCGGTGTCGGCGTCTCCAGTTTAAAATGTTTGGCGTCCCTAGTTTTAAATGTTTGGCGTCAACAGTTTTGAATAGTTGGCGTTTGATAGCCTACATGTATTTGTTCCCGAAAACAGTTGCATCCCCCGGTCGTGAGATCTGCACGCCAATAGAATCACCGTCGCTGTCCCCCCTCTCACCTGCATTATCGTGAGTTAGCAAGAAAGGAAAAACTGCCCTTTCGTCTTCGAACGCCGGACGATGTTGGATGTCAGGGAGTCGGGAACCTGTCATTTAAACAGCACAAATATAGAGAGAGGTTATTAATGAGGTATATGATATCCATACGCTTTGCTTCGTTTGTCGATTAGGCTAGGCCTACAGAATTCCGTCAGTGCCGACGATCAGATCAAGGATCCGAGCTATCTTGGATTGTCAGCGAGGAATAGATTTTTGGATGTTAGGCAGAGTTCGAGATGAACTCCTGGTAGAGGGTTTCTACCTACCCTTTTTCACCATGGCTTCTCTTTTCTTCCGCGACACGTCTTGTCTAAGCTCCAGATAATTCTTCTTCTAATAATCTACATGTACATGTAGATTAAGTAGCTAAGCCTAACAAAAGCCAGCTAATGTAGGTGCACCACAGATTCGCATTGACCTATTGAATGACTAATCACTAAATAATGTAATAATTTAAACACTATTGTTGTTGTAGCCTAGCTATTGTGATAAAGTTTGTAATTCTGCTAAAGCCATAGCCGAGTGACATCAATAGAATCTCGCTTGGTCCGATAGGACGCAATTAGGCTCAGGGCCTTCGCGGTATATTTCTGAGACGAGAGCTCATCCGCACGCACCTGCCTAGAAAATCCTCTGATCTTCAGAGCGAATCGTCAAACATCTTCTGTGGAAATATATAAACTTTATCAGGGCTAAAACACACGTTCAAAAGGAAAACGAGATTTTCTTAGGGCTATGAGCCTATGAAAGCACAAAATAATTGAAACATTTTGAGCGTCCTTGAACGGCTTGTTCGAGCCACTCCCTGCGTCCCTGCATCGGATCAGCAGAGCATTATGCCGATGGAACTTTTCTGATAAATGACCACCATTTATAAAATTCATCTAGACTATCCAAATCTATCTATCCAGACTAGACCCACGGGCTCACATCATTCAATGCATGACACTTTTTTAAACCGCTCGGTCACTGTTTTAGATACTACATGCATTTTGCAAGGATAAAAACATTTTTGTGCTGGTGGGGCATACCGTCTCCATGCATCCCCCCGCGTGGAACCGTCCTTGCCAGTGACGACTAATCGCGATGACCCTTTGTTCACCATCGAAATCTAGAGGGTCTAGGGCCTTTAGGTCAATTCAATTTCGAAATCGTTGAACTTAATCACACCAAACTGGGCAGGAGTTTAGGCTGCTGCATGGTAGGCCTATTACATGGCTTTCTATGTCTAAATTGTACTACATGTACTTACACCTACAAACCCAAATCTTTGACATGATTTGGCCTACCCTGTAGGCATAGTTATCTGAGAAGGCTAAAATCTAAATCGCTTTTCTTGTCATCACGCTTGTATTGTCTTATCAAGCACTGGTTAAGCCTACTACACTGGTATAACAGGTACATGCACAATTGTACATTGTACACAGTAATTCTGATTAGGTCCAGCGATGTGTCATCGTAGATTAAAGCTAGCAAAGTTCAGTAGCTTCAAATATATATGGCAGCGATAAGCGACTGTGATAGCCAAGGCCAATGGCCAAAATGCACTATTGAATTTCCATAATTTACAACACATGTTTGCTTTAACGACCCCATATTATATTTAAATGAATAGCTTGACTATAACTTGCTCAATGGCTTGAATTTGTAAACGTAAATATATGAAGACAGTAGCCTAGATTTATGTGGTTTAATTTCAGCCAGTAACAATAAAATGAACGTCAAACAAACAAGTACAAAAGTGCTTTAAACAATTTCACATGTCGCCAATGATAAACATGTAGTAACAAACCTCCGTCAAAAGTTACAATACTCAGGGCCAAGGGCAAATTTAGTCTAAGCTAGCACAAACTTGAAAGGCTAATTAGCTAGAACTTGTCAAACACATTCAAGAAGTACTCCTTCAGCAAAATTCTGCACTATTCAACTTTTAAATAAGTAGAGCATAATGGATAATGCTGAAACGCAAAGATTCCATTAAGTGACAGAAACTATCGGACAAACAAAAACATGCAACTAACTAAAGTGTAACTGGAAAGCAATACCAAATGAAGACCAGATGTTGTGTCAGACCAAGTCACGTCACATCAGTCTGCATTTGGACCAAACGCCACTAATTGTCAATGCTTCAATACTTATTGTAAATATTTTCTCAATTTCATCGACAGCTGCACTCTGGAATGCAAGGCTAATGAAAAGAAACACAAAAGTAGCCACAAAATTTCACTCGGAACACCCGCTACATGTAGACTCAAGCCAAATGAGATTAAAGCACAACACCGATGTACAGCAGCGTGCAGAGATGCACTGTCAAATTTGAACTGAAAAATGAAACTAAACGTAGCTAAATGTAAGTACCATAGGCCTATCATGTATGAGACAGGAGGCCTTGAACAAGAACAACATGTGATCAGAAGCCTACTGAGAGCAGCAGAGTCTGCGTGTGTCCTATGCGTCTGATAGAATCCTATCAATCAAAAGTCCGTAAGCCGAGCAGAACAACACATTGAGTGAGGCCTGCAGCCACTTCACTGCACTCTCGCAGTCAGTGCCCGCCCGCAGTCAGTGCACGCCCGCGGTCAGTGCACGTCTGCAGTCAGTGCACGCCCGCAGTCAGTGCACGCCTGCAGTCAGTGCATGCCCGCGGTCAATGCACACCCGCAGTCAGTGCACGCCTGAGTGCATGCCCGCGGTCAGTGTACGTTCACAGTCAGTGCACACCCGCAGTCAGGGCGCGCCCTGCCCAGTCATTGGATGCCACTCAGACCCTGGTGTAGAGGTAGAGGTAGGCCAGGTCGGACGGTGGGTGTTCGGACAAGGCAACTTTCTCGTCGTTGAAGATAACCCAGCGTCCGTTCTTGAAGATGTGACAGACATAGTGGCCGGCCTTGGTCGACGTGCCCATATGGCTGATGAACGCGGTCAGGCGGTACTCTGCAGCAGCACCACGCTTATGAACATGCAGCGAGTGCATGGGTGCTCAACGTTTGAAAGTTATCAATAGTACATGTATGCTAATCGTTTGGAATTCATAACGAGTAAATGATTGTTGCACGTTGAATTTGCACAAAATGGGTGTAGAATGTTTAAATGCGTTGAACGTTTGGAATTTATGATGACTACATGGATTGAATTCTTGGAATTGATGAGTACAAGGGTGCTGAACGTATGAAACTAATAATCTTTATTTAAATCTAACATGAACAAGCGTTAGTCAATACAAGTCAATATTAATGATGTTGTCTACTGTACATTTTATTCAGTACTAGCTGGGGTACCCGGCGTTGCCCGGGTCAAACTACCTGATTTAAACTACCTGGGCCTACCCCCTGGGTTTCTG